>CM038679.1:686498877-686789353 GCA_021605205.1 Aegilops longissima
TAACATCAAGGTTTCAGAGTTATAATCTGTAGATCAATACCTGATGAAAGTTTTGACATATTCTTAATTTCAAATATTATAGCCAGAGAAATTATTAATTTCTTTCTCAAATCTGAATTGAAACCTAAATTCGGCTATAACATGAAATCTAGAACATCTTCCGAGATGACTTTTTTTGTAGTGAGCAGCTTGAAGCACCATTTCACCTAACAGCAAGGTTTCAGAGTTTTTTCACGTCAAATTAATTTGAATTCAAAATTATTTAAACCTAATTTAGTCAGAACTTCAATTCCATAGCAAATTTTGGCTGATTCTTTTTGCATATTGAATGTAAGGTGAAATTCGAAAGAAGAGCAATTTCAAACCAAGTATTCTAGGTTTTCAATCCCTTTTAAAATTTTGTTATTTAATTGGGGCCTATTTGGCCATAATTCCAAAATCAAGTACTCCCTCCATTCCTAAATATAGGTCTTTTTAGAGATTCTAAAATAGACTACAAACGAAGCAAAATGAGTGAATTTACACTCTAAACTATATCTATATACATCCATATGTAGTCTGTATTGAAATCTCGAAAAGGACTTTTAGTTAGAAATGGATACTAAAAATCTTTCCTTTCTATGTCAGCTTGTCAAAATTGTCTGGAGTGCAAAAGAAATTAGTTTCAAGAGTTAAGAGTGCCACAACAACAAACAAGGCAAGCTGCACGTATTGATCATATTTTCCATGCAGCATAGAAGTTCACCAAGAGTAGTATGCATGTTTAGTGACTATTTAAAATAAATATGTACGATATTCCAAAAGGTTCATTTTAGGTTTTTGGTCCGCTAAAAAGATTTTGGGGAGGGCTGTTCGATATTCATGAATGGTATGAGATATCAACTTAATTTCTATGTAATAATGAATCTGATTTTGGTTGGTTAGCTGTCGAGAGGGCATCCTGGGCTACAAAGGGATTGCCAGGACACTACAAGAACCCATTTAACTGCTCACCCCTCGTTACCGGTTCATAGCCACCGGTCAGTGATGATCAACCAAAAAGTCACCACCGACTGGTCAAACAAATGATTGTCGGTAATAAATATCCAGGCAATGCTAGACTTATGTAAATTAGTTACGGACGTTTACAAAAAACCAGGGTGGAGAATTATGATTGGTGTTTAGGGAAGGGTGGGGCCCACCCCTGAAAATCAGAGGGGATGTTTAGATTAGTTTAGAAGGTTACGTAGCTTTACGTATGGTGTTCGTAGGTGTAGGATTATTGTAAATATCCCACACAGTCGTGTACATGCACGAGAGGCAGACGGGCCCGAATGCCACGTGGCTGATTACGGTGCAATCCCTGTTGGCGGGTCTACTGAGCCCATCGAGCATGCAGTCAACCGTCAACTTCTTGTTCACGACGGGTAGATTCTGCGGGAGCAAAGTGACTGTGTTGGGTCCCGTGTTGGACTTGGAAAGCACCTACGAGCACAACATCATGGGCAGCACCGGCATGTTTCTTATGGCGCGTGGATATAGCTTCATGATGCTTCTACCGGAGATGAGCGTACCCGATAGGTATAGTGTCTATAGGCTCGACCTCTTCATTTTTTTTGAAATGTGTAATTGACTTTTTGAGGTTGATCTCACGATGTCACCTAAATGTGAGATCTCATACAAGTCTCTCCTAGACTGGGTAGAAGCTTAGCAGTAGCGTTGGGCTCGAAGCCGGCGTGGCTGTTACATAGCAGTAGCGCGGTCCGAGAACACATGCTACATGTATATATTAGTAGCAGCGCGGGCTTGGCAACCCAGCACTACTACTAAGTGGTCCCCCACGGCACCCCCGGGGGAGGCAATAGTAGCAGCGTTGGGTATACATCCCGCGCTGCTACTAAGGATGGTCACAATGGGCAAGAACATAAGCTAGTAACTTCACACTTTCCTAGACTATGTTACTACCACCATAGTGGGTAGGAACATCTATGTAGTATCATGCAACGATGTATTTATTAGGTTATAGACTCATTGTTTCTTGGAGTGTGTGATGTTCCGGTAACTTAGCTAGTTACCACAAGCACCTCTCTCTTCACTAAATACGTGCCACATAAGCAAAATTGTATTGAAGTGTGTGATGTTACTCCTAAGTTCCTCCCCACTGTGATCAGCCTAATATCATAGAAGTACCATAGGGTCTGTACCCCGTGGTGCTATTATTTAAACACGGGGCCAACTTGTGGGCCACGACTAGCAATAGCGTAGAGTCTGGACCCCGCTCTACTGTAACATCCCAAATTTTGGAATGTTAATATAATTAATTGAATTGTTTGTTTGTTTGCTTGAGTGAATTAAACTTGAGTGAAATTTGAACCTTTTCAAAAAACTTTTGAATGAGAGGGAATAAAATGACTTTCCCCTTCTCCGGTAAATTCAAATTCATCCTATTAAAATCAATGAGAGAAGATGACATGACTTCTTCAACTATAAAGAATTTGAACGGAGTTTTTGCAATTTAATTCTTTCAAATATTTGCACTTGCTTCTCTATTTTTCTTCCCGAGAAATACCCGAAAATAAATTCTTGCAAGCAAGAAAGAGCGGAGGAAAATGACCCTCCAAAATCAGGGCATTTTGAAAATATTTGAGCCAAGAAAACCAAAGTTTTTATTTAAAATTATTTGCAAAAAGAAATAAAGCCTTTAGGGATTTTCTGAAAAACATTTTTTAGGTTTTTATTTTGGCCGTGGAATAATGCTCATCATCTACATTTTATTTTTCTGATAATTTTAGTATATAAAACTCTTTATTCGAATTGATTTGATTTCCTTTTATTGTTTTAGTTTCCTAATTTTAAAAATAGGAATGGAATCGTTTTATTAGGAAAAACCTGCTGGCCCATTAAGCACTTTCCTATTCTAGCCCAACAAGAGATCATCTCCTTCCTCTGTTTCCTCTCACGTTACAGAAGCTTTCCATGTCCATGGAGACTCATCTTTCCATCCCAGCGCCTCCCGAGACCGCCTATAAAACCCCCTCCCTCTCCTCGTTCCATTTTTCCCATCACCACGCCCCCTCCCTGCCCGTAGCCTTCTCGCCACCGTCCTCCTTTTCCTGCCTAGAAACGCTAACCAGGAGCTCTCCTGGAACCTCCCCATCGCCCAGCGCCACCTCCCCAAGCGCCGACCCCCTCCTCTGCCACCCCCACCCTTGCCGGCGACCTCGCCCCCTCGCCGGAGCAGCCCTCCACATCGCCGCCTCCTTCCTGCCATCTCTGCCTCACGTACAGGTAACTCCGTTTTCGTTTTCAGATTTATTCCCGTAACAGATTTAGTTCCGTTCTTGTTTAGCCTATAACTTTTGATCTAGAAGTCCAATGATGCTGATTCTTTCTGTGTTAGATCACAATTTTCTTGTAGTTTCCAAAAATATATAATTTGTCTATGTTTGGATTTATAAAAATTGAGTTAGATCAGATTTGAATTAAAGCTTGTTTTGCTTATTCGGGAGTTTCATAATAGATTTTTATTTAATTCTTTTTGCTCCTAGTTGCTTAATGAAATATTTTCTGTTTAGTTAACATAAAACCATGATTAGGTGATGTTAAGAAATTTTTGTTATATAAAACTATTTTTGTTGTTATTTGAAGTAGGAAAACTTTGAGTTGTTTTTTCTTTAAGTTTTCCTTTGGGTTTTGCTTTGTTGGTTTTGGTGTGTTACTTTGTTATGTTATGTTATGCTATGTGCTTATTATAGTTATTGTTTGCCTCGGTAGAATTTCCGAGTGCGAAGATTGCTACTCTGAAACCCTAGTTTTTGAAGATCGTCAACAAGGCAAGTTCACTTTGATCATTGTTTTCATACCTATGTTTTATTGCATTTAGTGGCATCCTTGCAACCACCCCTCAGTAGTGTTATTGAAATTCTTGTAGTTGAGTAGTATGCATGAGGTAGGAACCCATCACCCTGTTACCAAGCCCGGGACGTTATTTATTTTAATGCTACGCTATAGTAGACGGGGTTTGGTATGAGTACTCGGGAGTGGTGTGAGAATGGAGGATTCTACGTCAATGACGACAACTCCATGATGGAATCTGCAAGGACTGCATCTTCAAGGCCTCAAGACTTCAAGACTCGAGACAAGAATTCAATACACACTACTGGGTGAAGGACGGTTGACGGGCACCCTGGAGAAACTAGTGGTTGGCCGGGATGCATGGAGAAGCGCCATGACATCTTGCGGAAAGCTTCACCCAGACTCAAAGAGACGGAAGAATACTTCACGCCGGAAGCTTACTGTGCAACCGCAAGTCATTATGGGCTCTGGCTTGGTTGACCTTAGTTGTGACTCTGGCTGGGACGGTACTAGCAGATGTAGAACTACGGTAGGATGGGTTGAGTACCGGACAGTGGTCAGAGGAACTCTTTGGAAGACCATGTTTCGGTCATCTTGTTCTCAAACACTCTGAAGTGCGAGAACGTAAAGAGAGGGATCGAATCTTGCGGGTAAAGTGTACAAACCTCTGCAGAGGGTTTAAACCTAATCGATTAGCCGTGTCCCCGGTTACGGACAATTTGAGCATCTGGACTTGGATCTATCTCGGAACTCTCAACACCGGACTGATAACAAAATTGTGGGCAACTTATGATGATTTTGGGCTATGAGACATCGGTTGGCGGAACCATGTCATGATAGAAAACTCCATAGTACAGACTTCATTTATTCCTTTGATGTAGGGAAAATAAAACCAGCTTTTATGCAAACAAAACTCAGATACAGAGCCATAAAGCCATATTGCATATAGTATAGTTTTATCATCTGTTTTCTCATATTGTGATCTTGCCGGTACATTCAATGTACTGACCTACACGGCTGCAACGTATCATGTTGCAGATATTTCTTCGACGAGTAAGAGTTACGATACAGGGTTACGGTCTACACTCAACCTGCCGATGGCGTTGATGGGACTCCACACCCGTTTGATTGTTTCCGCTGAGTATTATGAGGTATATATCAGTTTTACGTTATTTATGCATGTGATTGCACTTTGATATATACATTGATGTACTGTGTGTGCCAGCATACTGATCCAGGGATGGCATAGAAACACAGAGGCTTGACCGTCTGAGGTCGGGTCGCTACAGAAGACTCCGAAGGATCAACTGAAGACGCTCCAAGAAGGATTTGATATCGGAGAACTGATGACCCCTTCAGAGTAAAGAGGATTTCACCATGTATTAGAAGATACAACAGTTGAAGACTCCAAAGACTAGAAGAAATTGAAGGATCTGAAGAATTATTTGACCTTTAGAAGACCAAACCCCTGTTACACACTTACGTTAGATACAACGATTTGTGAGCTGTCATTTGTTTGATGTTTTTCTGACAGCCACAAAGTAAAACTTGTTTCTTCAAAAAAAAAACTATTGTTTGCATTGTGTGTATATCCCTCCCCACCTCTCTCATATCTCATCCCAAAACCTTTGAACCCCATAGATGATGAATGAAGTTGGACTGATATTCTCTGGACCGAAGACTCAGCCGGAGGCAGAGTTATGGATGCAGAACATGGAAAATCACTTCGGGAGCAATTTGGTTTCAAGGAAGTATGAGGTTCAATATGCTCTTCAGTACTTTACAGAAAGTGCTGCAACCTGGTGGAAAATGCATCAAGCCATACAGGGATTTAATGGAGTAAGAACTTGGGAGGAATTCAAGAAGACCCTGATGAGATCACGTCTTATCCGGAAGCACAATGATACACCAAGAAATAAACCTTGTGCCTGCAAGATTTGCGGAGAAATAGGACACACCCAGGAGGAACACAAGGATGGATGCCCTCATTGTGAGGAGAAACACCCAGCTGAGGAATGCCCAACTAGTCAGGTGACTTGCTTCCTGTGTGAAGGAACCACCCACTACCCGGTGCAGTGTCACATTTACTCCCCGGTGCAACAAACTATTCCGAAGCAGGAAGATGGAATGAAAGAAGCCCTCAAGGAAGGTCTAGAAGAACCAGTAATGAATGAAAGTGTTGAAGACCTTGATGGAGAAGGCCTCAACAGATTTTACTCCAATGCCTGCTATTCATGTGGAGAAGAAGGACATTTTTCACAGTATTGCCCCAAGGGAAGAAAAGAGTATCTAGGATATTTCCCGACAGCAGAAGTGAAGTTTGACCCTCTGGAGATAGAAACTCTGATCATTACAGAGAAATCCGGAAAGAGAAAAAGAAGGCAACCCGAGAACAACGCAATTTTTGCAGAAAAGGACCTAAGTCATATCACTTGTTATAGGTGCAAGGATTTAGGTCATTACGCTAGTAAATGTCCAGAAAAGAAGCCAAGAATCCAAGGAGCCCGCATAATCACAAAGAAGCCCCGAGACATGTCGGAAGTCAATTGTTTTCGCTGCAAGGAAGCAGGACATTATGCTATTAAATGTCCCGACAAGATGAAAGCTGGAGTTGAGTAGTTGGAATTTTGATATGGATAATAAGAGTAGTAGAAAGCAATTTCATTTTCATGAGCTCGATGAGTTGAGTTATGTAATAGATTACTCTGAGATTGTAATAGTTCATGACTCAATAAAGTTGTAATGTCACATGCTGAAAAGCTTTAAGGAGTTGTTATATGTTATCTTGGAAATAAATATTCTGGATGAACATGGAAGAAAGTGAGTTGTGATGCATAAACAGGAAATTGGAAATTGAGTTTGAAGTTTTGTTTGGATGATATGAATATGTGCCCCAGGAGATAAGTACCTTATTCTGAGCATCATTTCTGTTTCACAACTGCAGATGACGACCCTTTGCGAATCTTTCCTTAAAGGTCCGGAAACAATCATGACCCTGACAAGTGATCATGATTACCCGAAGATCCTGAAGGACATGATGAAGCATATTCACCTCGAAGGAGATGCAGTCTACAAAGGCTACCCCTTCATGCAAAAGGGAGTGGAACTTTGGTATGTGGAGGTACACCTCCACCATTTGAAAGGAGTTTGCCCAAAGATGAGGGGGCAGTACTTTTTCATTTCACGTGTGCCACAAGCAACTTTCTTCGATGCTGTTCGTGAAGCAGCCATGGAGGCCATACGCCAGATCAGAGAAATACTTGAAGCAAGACTCCGTTATACTCAGGAATACTTAAGCGAAGTGCATACAGAGATGATGGAGGTGAAGCTCAAGGCCACCATGATGAAATAGAAGATTGAAAAATTCAAGGCGCATGTCGCACAATTCCAGTGGGACTGAAGAATCCTCAAGGAGGAAAAATGAATAAAGTTGGAAGTAATGTCTGACCATACCGAACCATGTGGGTGGCAGCATTTGTAATAAACTTTTCGGAATTTGGATTCCCGAAAAAAAATGGTTAAGGATGTAATAAAAGATTGATATGAAAATAATGAGATTTATGGATAAGCTAGTGCATTTTCTTTGGTGTCGTAGTACTCCGTAAAACCACAGGATCAATGAAGAAAGAAATGTGTTATTCATGACGGTCCATAGAAGGAAGCCGGACAAAATAAGTTGGAGTTGTGCTTTTTGATATGATGGTATGAAGAAATAGAGTACTACTGAATTTAAAGGAGGTGTAACAAGAGAGTTACTCCAAGGATGAGTTAAAGCTGCACTAGTGTTGAAGTGGGCCATAACCCACAGGCCCAGGATTTTGAGAAGGAACCGTTGTAACCTTGATAAAGGAATAAATTTGGAAGAATCTGTGATCCAATCAGCCTACGTTTCGTAGGAGGTTACGCAAAAACCTGAGAGTGGTGAAGTAACGATAGATGTTTTGTTTGGCATGCAGAAACCATGGATTTATATGAACTCAGTTCGAGAACAAGAGAAATTCTGCAATGCTTGTGAGTATGCCCAAGTGTTAAAACACGTGATTCGATATTTACATATGTGGTAATGATTCAAATGCAGGATGGATTGGCCCCATACCGGAGACTTCTATCATGAACTATCATATGTTGATGGAAAATCAGAGAGCCTTGAAAAACTTAGAAGAGTGTCGACGCGATAAGCCATAAAACCATAAAATGGTAGGACGATGGAACCCCATTTCAGGCAACCGTTGCCAAACGTAGGTTATACGGTGAGGTTCAACCCAGACCCGTTTTCTGCAGGAGAAAACCATAAATTGTAGACCACCATGAGTGTTTCGATAGTTGTTTAGAATGGACACAGACCCATCAGCTAAGAAGATCCAGTCTCGGAATAACTTCAACTTTGACGAACCGACCCAAGCTTTTGAGGAAAACTCTATGCTTCTGACAGAAGAGCTTTAATGAAGGAGCTATTGTAAGATATGTGAAGAGACATACATTGTCAGCCCTCCAGAGGAAATATCTGAGTTTATTGGAACCATGACCTTGTTTTTAAGTGTGGTAGCACCCCTGACCTTTCTGACCAAGACATTTGCTAGAAGACCCCAACCCCTAACCTTTTCTTGCTAGCCTCTTCGAATCTCGAGGACGAGATTCATTTTAAGTGTGGTAGGTTTGTAACATCCCAAATTTTGGAATGTTAATATAATTAATTGAATTGTTTGTTTGTTTGCTTGAGTGAATTAAACTTGAGTGAAATTTGAACCTTTTCAAAAACTTTTGAATGAGAGGGAATAAAATGACTTTCCCTTCTCCGGTAAATTCAAATTCATCCTATTAAAATCAATGAGAGAAGATGACATGACTTCTTCAACTATAAAGAATTTGAGCGGAGTTTTGCAATTTAATTCTTTCAAATATTTGCACTTGCTTCTCTATTTTTCTTCCCGAGAAATACCCGAAAAATAAATTCTTGCAAGCAAGAAAGAGCGGAGGAAAATGACCCTCCAAAATCAGGGCATTTTTAAAATATTTGAGCCAAGAAAACCAAAGTTTTTATTTAAAATTATTTGCAAAAAGAAATAAAGCCTTTAGGGATTTTCTGAAAACATTTTTTAGGTTTTTATTTTGGCCGTGGAATAATGCTCATCATCTACATTTTATTTTTCTGATAATTTTAGTATATAAAAACTCTTTATTCCGAATTGATTTGATTTCCTTTTTATTGTTTTAGTTTCCTAATTTTAAAAATAGGAATGGAATCGTTTTTATTAGGAAAAACCTGCTGGCCCATTAAGCACTTTCCTATTCTAGCCCAACAAGAGATCATCTCCTTCCTCTGTTTCCTCTCACGTTACAGAAGCTTTCCATGTCCATGGAGACTCATCTTTCCATCCCAGCGCCTCCCGAGACCGCCTATAAAACCCCCTCCCTCTCCTCGTTCCATTTTTCCCATCACCACGCCCCCTCCCTGCCCGTAGCCTTCTCGCCACCGTCCTCCTTTTCCTGCCTAGAAACGCTAACCAGGAGCTCTCCTGGAACCTCCCCATCGCCCAGCGCCACCTCCCCAAGCGCCGACCCCCTCCTCCGCCACCCCACCCTTGCCGGCGACCTCGCCCCTCGCCGAGCAGCCCTCCACATCGCCGCCTCCTTCCTGCCATCTCTGCCTCACGTCAGGTAACTCCGTTTTCGTTTTCAGATTTATTCCCGTAACAGATTTAGTTCCGTTCTTGTTTAGCCTATAACTTTTGATCTAGAAGTCCAATGATGCTGATTCTTTCTGCGTTAGATCACAATTTTCTTTTAGTTTCCAAAATATATAATTTGTCTATGTTTGGATTTATAAAATTGAGTTAGATCAGATTTGAATTAAAGCTTGTTTTGCTTATTCCGGGAGTTTCATAATAGATTTTATTTAATTCTTTTTGCTCCTAGTTGCTTAATGAAATATTTTCTGTTTAGTTAACATAAAACCATGATTAGGTGATGTTAAGAAATTTTGTTATATAAAACTATTTTTGTTGTTATTTGAAGTAGGAAAACTTTGAGTTGTTTTTTCTTTAAGTTTTCCCTTTGGGTTTTGCTTTGTTGGTTTTGGTGTGTTACTTTGTTATGTTATGTTATGCTATGTGCTTATTATAGTTATTGTTTGCCTCGGTAGAATTTCCGGAGTGCGAAGATTGCTACTACGAAACCCTAGTTTTTCGAAGATCGTCAACAAGGCAAGTTCACTTTGATCATTGTTTTCATACCTATGTTTTTATTGCATTTAGTGGCATCCTTGCAACCACCCCTCAGTAGTGTTATTGAAATTCTTGTAGTTGAGTAGTATGCATGAGGTAGGAACCCATCACCCTGTTACCAAGCCCGGGACGTTATTTATTTTAATGCTACGCTATAGTAGACGGGGTTTGGTATGAGTACTCGGGAGTGGTGTGAGAATGGAGGATTCTACGTCAATGACGACAACTCCATGATGGAATCTGCAAGGACTGCATCTTCAAGGCCTCAAGACTTCAAGACTCGAGACAAGAATTCAATACACACTACTGGGTGAAGGGCGGTTGTGGGCACCTGGAGAAACTAGTGGTTGGCGGGATGCATGGAGAAGCGCCATGACATCTTGCGGAAAGCTTCACCCAGACTCAAAGAGACGGAAGAATACTTCACGCCGGAAGCTTACTGTGCAACCGCAAGTCATTATGGGCTCTGGCTTGGTTGACCTTAGTTGTGACTCTGGCTGGGGCGGTACTAGCAGATGTAGAACTACGGTAGGATGGGTTGAGTACCGGACAGTGGTCGAGGAACTCTTTGGAAGACCATGTTTGGTCATCTTGTTCTCAAACACTCTGAAGTGCGAGAGCGTAAAGAGAGGATCGAATCTTGCGGGTAAAGTGTACAAACCTCTGCAGAGGTTTAAACCTAATCGATTAGCCGTGTCCCCGGTTACGGACAATTTGAGCATCTGGACTTGGATCTATCTCGGAACTCTCAACACCGGACTGATAACAAAATTGTGGGCAACTTATGATGATTTTGGGCTATGAGACATCGGTTGGCGGAACCATGTCATGATAGAAAACTCCATAGTACAGACTTCATTTATTCCTTTGATGTAGGGAAAATAAAACCAGCTTTTACGCAAACAAAACTCAGATACAGAGCCATAAAGCCATATTGCATATAGTATAGTTTTATCATCTGTTTTCTCATATTGTGATCTTGCCGGTACATTCAATGTACTGACCTACACGGCTGCAACGTATCATGTTGCAGATATTTCCTCGACGAGTAAGAGTTACGATACAGGGTTACGGTCTACACTCAACCTGCCGATGGCGTTGATGGGACTCCACACCCGTTTGATTGTTTCCGCTGAGTATTATGAGGTATATATCAGTTTTACGTTATTTATGCATGTGATTGCACTTTGATATATACATTGATGTACTGTGTGTGCCAGCATACTGATCCAGGGATGGCATAGAAACACAGAGGCTTGACCGTCTGAGGTCGGGTCGCTACATCTACATGTAAGGAGCTAGCAGTAGCGTGCGTCCTTGCCCCCACACTAGTGCGATTCTACCCTTATCTTGTACGTCGCCTGCGTTGGTCACTTTCATTCCCCACTTTGTATCCCTCCCTCATCATGCGCCCACATTCTCCCGCACCGTCACCACCGTCGCCGCACCGCCGTCCTGCTCAATAAGCCTCCTCCTCCCTCCTCGCCACTCCACCCCCTCCTCCTCCTCCCTCCTCGCCACTCCATCCCCTCCTCCTCCCTCCTCCAGCCTCCTCCCCTCCTCCCTCCTCCAGCCACCGGACCCCTCCCTCCTCTAGCCGCCGGCCCTCCTCCCTCCGCCCTAGCTAGGTTTTGGGGATTTTCTTCAAGTTTTAGATTTTTCTTCAAGCTCTAGGTCTAGATGGAGATGATGTTCAGAAAATTCATAGACGTATTATTATATAGTAGATAAATAGTTGTGAAAATGTGGAGCTAGTATTTTTTAAATGAAAATGTCAAGCTAGTATTTTATTAAATTAAAATGTGAAGTTAGTTTTTTATATGAAAATGTGAAGATAGTATTTTTTTTAAAATGAAAATGTGAAGCAAGTATATTTTTGAACTGACCATGTGAAACTAGTATTTTTTTTAAATGAAAATGTGAAGCTAGTACTTTTTTGAAATGAAAAGGTGAATCTAGTAATTTTTTTTGGAAATGAAAATGTGAAGCTAGTATTTTTTTTGTTTCAGAATGTGAAGCTATTATTTTTTAGATGATAATATATTTCAATATATTTCCAGTTTGAAATTTTCTATATAAAAAGAACTTGACTCTGTTCATGCTTAAAGTGATACCGAAACTATTTACTCATTTGCTAGTAACCTGCTCAATGGTGTTTACATGCTCATGTGTGACTGGTCATGTGGTATAAGGTAGATCACCGAAGAGCCGCTCGACTACGCCCAGAAGATCACTGACGATACCCGCATCCACATCAGCCATCTAGTGAGTGAAGATGGTTTATTTGGACATGTGATATGTGGAGTAGTGTTGTGTATTACTAGTGTTGTTACAAATTGATATTTCAAAATATGATATGATGGATATGTCTACTACATGTGTATATGCTTCCCAAGTGCTATCTTGGCTTTTATTGTTTGTAGGGAAACTCCGAGAAGCCAATTTTTGCCGGAATGTTGATTCATCTCCATTCCGGCAAATTTCAGGTGCTCGATGTGTCCTATTGTTAGCAAGGTCATGCCAAAGTTTTCCGTAAATTTTGGCATGACTTGTGCTAGAAAGTAGGACATATCGAGTACCCGTGATTTATTGGAACAGGAATTAAACGACGTTCCGGCAAAATAGAGGCCATTTTTATGTCATTGCTCGATATATGTAATGCTAATTACCTAATGCTAAGGGTTGAGTTTTAGCCTGTTGTCATGGGAGTCGTTTACTCATCTTCTTCTCGTGATATGCCTGATATAAGTGGGGAAGCGACTATCACGGATGGTCAAAATATCAATGAGAGAGTGTCCACCATATACGGTGGAAATATTAGATAGGAAGAATCCTGAATGTTGTCATGGGGGTCACTTCGTCCTCTTCTCCTCGTGAAAGACCTTTCTAATGCACGAGGGAAGGGGGATGCGACCATCATCGTTGGTCGAAATCAGAGAGGAAGAATCCAGACTGTTATCGCGGGGGTCGCTTCTCCTACTTTCCCGTCTTCTAGACATTTCCGGTAATGCATTCGGGAAAGAAGGGAGGAGCAACCATCACCGACAGTCGCAATATTAGAGAGGGAGTGCCCACCATATAACCACGAGATGTGAGAGTATTTCAAGGAAGACTCAACAAACCGAAAGTCAACCCGTGCTTAATAGTGAGCTGTTTGTTGAGTTCCTGTTATTTGCTGTCAATTTTTAATCCTTGAAATATGACACAGGAAATGTCTGATGATGATAGGATCCCCGAGTGATTTTACTACACTGTCACGGGGGTATGTCCGACAGGCCTCACGTGGAAAACGATAGGTGCTTCTCCCTCACGCTGAAGGAGGCCTTCGAATATTTTAAGGTATGTAACAACGCCAAGTGTTTTTTCGTAATTAAGCATGACTTCACATTTTTGCTTCAACGTGTAATTTCCGTGTTTTACAATTTGACTAGTGCATCCCTTGCTATGCAAGATATTATATCTTAGAGAAGCTCGATTTTGAAGATAGGGAGAGTGTGGAGACGAAGAAAGCTAACCTTAAGACGAAACATGGTTTGATTTTTTAGGTTAAGCTCTACAATGCAGTCAATCACACACATTTTGGTTGTTCCAATTGGAGAGGACTATGCAAGGCATATGGATTTGAGGAGGGTATAACGATAACCTTTGATATTGGCATTCCTCAAGATGATATTGGACATGATAAAGACATTTGGGTGGATGTGGACATGATCCCAATTCTACCTTGATGTGAGTTTGTTAAACTAATTTCTTAAATAATCTATATTGCTTATTTAAAATAGTTGTTATTCATCCCTACTAAACTTTTTGTTTATAATCGACAGCTTACTTCCTTTCTTCCAAAGATGCACGGAAGATAGTAGACAAAACCTACTACAATTATGGCTCAGAGCTAACTTGTGAGGAGAAGAATTCTCTTGTCTCCTTTGTTAATGTTATTCTGACTTTTAAGACCATTTTTGGAGCTGGCCAAAATTATAGTGGATGCGTGCCACTAGTCCATGAGTTGAATGGTGGTAATATTCACGCAAATATCATGGTAAGGTTGTTTTACTATTGTGTCACTATTCCATCTTCTTCATACATTCTTCTTAAGTAAACAACATTGTTAACTATGTTACTATTATGTTCTTCAACAGAAGCTCCCGAATGATGTTGTGCCTCCACTGATGTTTGTTGAAGTTCATATGAAAATTGTTAATGTACGGCCAGGGACGAAGGCTTTCGAATGTGCATACTCGACTTCTCAAAGAGATGGAGGCCTCAAAATAAAAAGGATGGACAAAAATAGTGAATGTGCACAGGCTACAAATTGGAAACCGATGGATCTCTATGCTGCATAATGGAGATGGAGGTTTTTTTTCTATTTTATGCTATTTTACCCAAGAGAGATGAGTAGGCCCTATACAGTACTTGTTATGTCCTAGGAAATTATTTACTTAGAATGAACAATTAGCCAGTAATGGTTAACTTGTCATGTGCTAGAATGATGGTGAGTTATTATATGACTACGAATGATGAGTTATTATATGACTACGATGATGATGAGCAGGCCGTAGTACTTGTCATGTGCTAGATTTATATGACTATGGATGATGAGTTAATATATGAATACGGATGATGAGTTGTTATATCATTGGGGTGGAAGAAACACGGATTAGATTAAAGTGGATGGATCCAAGTGACCAAGTTGAATTAGTAGGCCATCCCAACATCATATCGCCCTACTAATTCAACTTGGTCACTTGGATCAATACACTTTAATCTAATCTGTGTTTCTCCCACAACCTCTTCATTGATATTGTATAAAAATTTGTATAACGGTGTATAAATAAATTATTATATAAAGAAATAAAATACACATGAATAGTAGTGCGCGCGGGGCAACATCCGGTGATGTTGCTATTTTAACAGTAGTGCGGGCCAACCCCACGCTACTGCGGACACAAGCACAAGTAGCGCGGGGTCAGGCCCGCGCTACTACTAACAATTAGTTGTAGCGCGCTAGCAGTACCGCAGGCCCCCCACGCTACTGCTAGCCCATTACCCCGCGCTACTAGCAGGGTTTTCCCTAATAGTGACATTGTTTGGGAGAGACCATGTTCATCCTACATCTTCAAACGATTGATAAACCTTAGGTCATCCACTTCAGGAAAATTTGCTACTATCCTTGTAGGCCAAACCGAGTCTACAAGAATAAAGCTGTGTACTAGACATTAGTGTCCGGCATGGACGGCGTCGGTAGGTGGCGGACAGTACCTGGGCTGCGGATAGAACTTTGGGTGCAACGACGGCGAAATACATGGGGCCTGGGTGGAGAAGAAGTAGTCTGACAAGAACTGGGCCACCACAGGAGTGGTGTAGAGATAGCAACAGTCTTAGTAGTTGGGGATATAGAGGATGAGGGGGGAGGGACAAAGTGGGGGCAAGGGGCTCGTAAAGAATTGTTTTGGGTGGGCCGGGTGTGTCGAAGTCCGATGTGGCGGGCGTGCGGACTCCCGTCAAAACTCACCCATCTTTGCTTTTAGTTTGGTGAAATTCGGATTAATTACCAGCATTTATAAAATATAAAATGGCACGGTAGGGATATTCCTTGTTTAACATTTGGCGTTTTGGCTTCCTGCTCCTCCAGTTTCTCGACGCACAACAATACAACCTCTGTTACCATACTTCCTGGTTTATGGGACACCTTTTGTTTTGATCAAATAGAAAAATATCTTGGCCTCTTGTTTCATTCTTGCTTCCTACTCCTCCAGTTTCTCGTGTGAGTCACTCGATCGGGGCATAGCTTCAGATGTAACACTTGGTGTTCTAGATCTCGGAGACAGCATTGGCCGCGGCGAGTGGGGGTGCTCCAATGTCATGCAGTCATATTTGCTAGTTCATTACTAAATTATCTACAATCAAAACAAAGGTGCCCCATTAATATTCATCATTTTTCCTTAACCAAGAAGACTCCTCATTTGTGTGTGGGAAAATCTTGTGTTCTCTTACATCACCTAATTTGCAACATTGTCACGAGCTCTTCCATTTCCCCTGAAAAAATATATGTTATGAGGTTTATGATATTTGAACTCCCTAATCAAACACCAAAGCCGAACGGCTTGCGAAAGACAAAATATGCGTCATAGTGGCTAACATTACGAAAACCCGTCATTGGTAATCTGAAAAATTGCAACACTAAAGATCAACAAGATGCCCGCAAGGATGAAACACCCAACATAGTAGTCAGGGAACCACCACACAAGAAAAATAGTTGTCGGGGCACGAAAAATCAATGCTTTACAGAGGGATGCAGCAGTCAGTGTGGAAACAAAGTCTACAAAATGTGTTCTCCTCATGGAGTGCATCATGCCTCCAAGACAACGCCTTCAAAAGAATTACATGTGTGTGTTGCTGTTGTTGGATCTACAGCATGTATCATCTCATTATCAAGTCACAAGAACTAACAAAGTTCTATTGATGGTTCGATGGCCACCGGTACTCCACAAGAATTAATACGTCGCTCCCACAACTTAACGTTGTAGATTGCTTTGCCAACTCAACCGAGTTTAATTTATTTACTAGTACTGTTATAGATTGCTTGATTTGGTTTCTAACCAAAGAACTAAACAGCAAGGTAGATGGGTACCGCAAACTAGATAGACATCAAAATTGGTATCCAATGGGAAAAGTTTGTCTTTTAGAAAAGAAAACATGACAGGTATATTTTGATGCACCAAACGTGATTAGCTTGCTCACGGCTCTCCTCTGCATCATCATCGGACAAGTGACAACACTTAGTTCACTAAAACGTCGAAAAGGAATGAAGAAAACAAGAACCTCGGGGAACTACAATACAGAGCTTCATTCCATGTCCAACTTTCGTACACTAATGGTAGCCACGCAAGGCTTAGTACCTTCCACCGCTCCAAATGCTTCTACCGTGTGCTTATCTTTGTCATATTCTATCTTGTATTAACCAGAAAATCATAACATTACTTACTTGCAAGGAATATTTGTAGAAATTATGATGACGACAAAAAATGATGAACACACGCTTGCCCTGCAGAATACTATGCAATAAATCGTGTCACATTTATAAGTTGTATCAATTTAGATGAATATGTACTGATAAGGCAACTGTGACATGCATATATATGACTAGAAAAAAATGGGTATGTGTAGAATAATCTCAAGGAAATTAAGATTGCCATAATGTGGTAGGTGTATGTAGAAAAAACTATGGTATCATTGCTTATATCTGGACATTTTGTGAGATAAAATTGCATGAACAATATTGATGAAAGAAAGATATAACAAAGGTGAGAAGGCTCCTTCGCAGCCGCGCGTGGGAACGCTTGATCTGGCGTCACCTGTTGGGAAGGCAAGCGCCAGAACCATACTACTGTGGAAAGCTTACTTTGTAACGTGCGAATTTGTACTTCACTGGAGAGCAGTGGGTTCCTTACTCGTAACACGCTGGTGGTAAATGGTTACTGAGTGCAGTAGAATGACCCCATCAAACATCCCTATAGCACAAAGCAGGGATGCTGGGCTGCACTAGCGCATGCCATGCACATGGTACATGGACGGATAGGTGATAGAAGATGGGAACAATACCAATATCCAATTCCGAGTCCGGGCACATCTGCACACGGTCAAGAAACAATTCATAAAAATTTCAAAAGAATCCAAATTTTTTGTGCATGGTAGATAATTTGGTGCGTTAGGTGTGCTCCAAATTTCAGAGCATTTGGACATTTCAGTAGCTCCCGGAAAAAAAGACAAATTGGGTCAGAACAGTATATGAACAGTGCATTATTTAACAGACCCCAAATTTGTCTTTTTTGCAGAGAGCTACTCAGATGTCTAAATGATTTGAAATTTGGACCAGACATCACGCACAAAATTATCTACTATGCCAAAAAAACTATGGAATTTTTTGCATTTTTCTAGTATTTATTTTAAAAAAATTATTCAGCATAGGTGCGGATGCTCCTGGGAGCCAAAACACCTCACTCGGAACAATAGTGCTAGTCCGCGGCAATACATACTATGTACGTGACATTCATCTTAGTACTATTCACAAGAATACGGTGGTTAGCTTCCTTGTGGTGGAACCAGCCCACCAGGGCTCAGATCCTAGACTTGGCACCGGCGCTCACATTTTTCTAGATTTATTTCAGGTTTTGCGAGGATTCGTTTAGTCATAGGAGACACTTGTTGACTATGAGGCATCAATGGTGACTTCGTCAATCTCAAGATGTTTTCCTGTCTCAGTATCTCAGGGGTGCTTATAGTGGTAGGGTGTTGTGTGTCTGTGTCTACAGGAGGTGAGTGTATATGCGCATGTGTTGAGAGTATCTGTGATTGTACTGTGTTAAAAAAAATAGCAGTAGTCCACAAGAATTAAAGAATGCATCACTTTTTGAACTTAAAGTTGTAGATGGCTTGGCCAACTCCACGGAGTTTAATTTGCTTGATCTGGTTTCTAAACAAAGAAGAAGACACTGCGAGGTAGATGGGTACCAGCGAACTAGATTTACGTCAAAATCGCTTTCCACTGAGAAAAGTTTGTTGTTCAAAAAAGAGAATGTGACAACCTCGTGACAGGTATGCTTCAATCAAAATGTGATTAGCTCCGCTCATGGCTCTCTTCTTCTTCATCATCATTACACAAGAGACAACACTTAGATGTGTACCAGTGTCCAAGTCACGCAACAGTGTACCAGTGTCCAAGTCATGCAACAGTGTCCAACTAACGTACTAGTGTACCAGTGTCCAACTCACGCAATAGTGTATGTACCATTATACCAGTGTTCAAATGATGTACGCTATAGAAGGCAGTAATGCAAAGCTTAGCAAGCTTCATTTGCTCTTTGCCACCGCTGCAGAAGATAAATATTCGTAACATTAATTCATTGTCAGGAATATTTGTAAAGAATGATCTTTGTCTTCTTCAGTTCTCTTGATCTTTTTTTAGCATAGCCTAGTTATTAAAAAACATTATAACATTCCTTTGCTTCGAATATTTTTTTAAACATAGAATGATAGAAAAAATGATGATTTGCCACATAGAAAACCTAATAACAAATCATGATAAATTTAGTTAGTTGTTCCAATTTAGACAAATACATACCCATAAATACATGCATCTGGAAACCAGTGTGGCATGCATACATGCAACTAAAACAAAATGGACATTTTTGGAATAATCTCAAGGAAAGATTGCAATGATGAAGCCGGTGTAGGACAAAACAAGTACATGGTGTCAATGTTGTGCAGATCACTGGGACGTCAACGAACCTGATTGATATAGGAGGTGCGCTCAACAAAAAGTAGTGCTAGAGTGAGCAGCCAACTACCGACGCAAGGCAAAGTCACACGGAAATCAATTCATAGCAGTAGATGCCCATCCTTTCAGAGTACATGAACTGCTGGGTCTTAAAGTTTGTTAGGACGATCCTCATTATTATACTAGTCAATGAACGTGAAGAAAAAGACGTATTTTAATTCACGCTATTCTCGTACCAAAACCAGCTTGATTAGTACTCCCTCCATATAGAAATATAAGAGCGTTTAGATCTAGAGTGATCTAAACGCTCTTATATTTCTTGACGGAGGGAGTGCTATGGTATTAGTAGGACAACAGTGATGTTTATTGCTCCTACAAAGTTCCTTATCTTTGTTGTCCAAGCTTTTTCTTTCTATGGGAAAGGAAAGTGACGGCGGGAAAGTGATCGACCGGTTAACTTAACTTCCAGGATTGTTCCAGGATTCTTTTTCCATACTGAACCGAAAGGTGAAACCCAAAAGAATGAATAATTTCAATCCATGTTTCTAGGTTTTCAATGCCTATTCGAAGTTTATTATTTAGTTAGGGCCTATTTAGCCGCAATTCCAAAACCAAAGATTATTTTTTAGTTAAAACTTGATCTTAATAACCTAAATCACTTTAAGATCTAACCTGGAAGGTAATGTTTATTTATGATGTTCTTTTTGACTTTACTCTTTTGATAATTTTACTGAACTCTTCTGGACCTCGTTGCTTATTTGCCCTTCTTTTCTTTTACGCCAGATTGTCAAATTTGGTCTGAGTGCGAAACAAATTATTTTCAGGAGTTAAAGTGTGACAACAACCAAGGCAAGCTGCACTATGGATCATAATTGCTGTGTAGTGTAGAAGTTCACCAAGAGTAGTATGCATGTTTGTTGACTATTTGAAGTAAATATGTAGAGTATTCCCACAAGATTTATTTCACTGTTGTGTCTTACTAATATGATTTTGGGGAGGGTTATTTGATACTCGTGAATGGTATGAGATATCTACTTTACTTCAACTTAATAAGCCTGGTCATAGTGGGGAGTAACTTAGACTAGTAACATGCATATGCTACTGATGGGGAGTATGTTACTACCTTCACTGTGGATAGTAACATATGTGTGGTATCATGCAATCCTTCATTCATTTAGATGTACACTTGTTTTTCTATGGGGTGTGTTATGTTATGGTAACATAATATCTTGCCACCAAACACCTCTCTCCTCATTAACTACTTGCCACATAAGCAAACTTTCCTTAGGGTGCGTTATGTTACAAGCTAAGTTACTCCCACTGTGACCATCTGGGTGGATTTGGTTCGGTTAGCTGTCGAGAGGGCATCACTATTGCCAGACACTACTTGCGGGGACCTCCCTCTCAGTTGAGTAGAAAGGGCTTGGTCATGGGAACATAGGTAGGGACTTTCAGTAATTTTTCTGGCCATGATTTTATGAGGTTGTAACTCAGATCTTCAATTTCCGGCATTAAGCCTTAGAAATGTAGTAAATGCCCGAAACTTGGCAAGAGGCCATTAAAAAAGGCCAAGACCTGGCATGTGTCATGGAATGGACTTTGCTGAGCATAATAAAATTTACAAGCAAACGGAGGTACGAGCCTCACAATCCCTTCACAAACTGAACACGTTCCCTCTCAAAAGGTCATGTTTACACACAACCTCCAAGAAGGGTTCTGTGAAATGCCCTCGGGTTCTTACCACACACTCTAGGACTATGTGATGACATCGCATCAGATCCCGTGAATTTTCGGGAGCTCGCTTGCACTTAGTTGGCTGCATATCCATGGTTTTTGCTGTAGGTCCCTTGCCTTTAGTTGGTTTCACTTTCCTGGTCTTGGACCAAAGACCACGAGTAGGGACTTCCAGCCCATTTTCAGGCATGGTTTTATGTGATCGCATCTCAAATCTTGAATTTCCAGCATTAAGCCCTAAAATTGTAGTAAATGCCCAAAATATGGCAGAAGGCCCTCGAAAAAGCCATGTTCTATCACGTGTCATGGAATGGACTCTAGTGAGTACAGAAAAGTTTCGAGGAAAATAGAGGAACGGGCCCAACACCCTCTTCACAAATCAGATATGTTCTCTCTCGAAAGGCGAGGGCATGGATTCTGATATGTGATGGCTTCCTTTGATTAATACTTGGCTGATAAAATCCATTAATAGGCAAAACAATTGTGTCTCTAATCCCTAGCGGACCAAGATGTAAACAAAAAGCTATATCTCAAACATTGGCTAGACATAACATACACATATATAAGCATAGAGTTTCTATTGCATGCATTAGAACCAAAATAAGGGTGTGAAAACTAGGATCCACAAGTTAGGCCCTCAAATTAAGACTAGTAGTAGAAAACATGCCCAACCTCTAGATCCGATGTTGCGACTAGGGTACATGAAGGTCAAGGTGATGATGGCTTCGACTACTTCTCCAACATCTTCGGCATCTTCAGCATCTGAACTGTCCCCTGGTCCTTAGCTAGAAGAAGTGCATCTCTAAAGGTGACCTCATTCTTCAGCATGTCCTTCTCATCGTCCAACTGCTCCTTCTCCATCTTCAGTTGCTCGACCTCAGCCCTCAGCCTATTACATTCATCCATCTAGTTGGCCCTCTGAATCTCCATGATTTTGATACGCCCCATTAGTGCATTCATGTTTGCTCTAGGAAATCTACATAGATCTCCATGTGCTCTAGCTCAATGGCATATGGGAGCATACATCTTTCTTTTTCCTAGCCAGACGTGCGCCTAACTCATCACGTCTTCTAAAGTGATAGAACTCGGGATCCTCTAAAATATCATCATCGTAGACTCCCAAGGTGCGTGCCAAAGCCACCTAGATAGACTTCTATGGTCCTTCCTCCCATATGGCATATGTGATAAGGTCCCGTTTACATACTACCTCTGTGGAGGCTTCTGTGAAACAACCTTCTATTTTTATCACACCATCCATGGGTGGTGCAATGACCGCACATCGACGGTCTCTCTGTGCCCAACGATGCATGGACTTTCCTCTCAGTTGGGTGCACAGGACTTGGTCATGGACCAAACATCATAGGTAGGGATTTTTAGCCTTTTTCCGGCCATGGTTTTAGCTGGTCATAGCTCAGATCTTGAATTTCTGGCATTAAGCCCTAGAAATGCAGTAAATGTCCAAAATACAGCGGGAGGCCACCGAAAAAGCCCAGGACCTGGCATGTGTCATGGAATGGACTTTCATAAGCATAATAAATTTTTCAGGCTAACGGAGGTATGAGCCTCATGATCCCTTCACAAAACCAATCGTGTTACGTCTCAAAATATAGGTCCCCCATGGGAGAAGACTGGTTTCCACACAACCTCCATGAAGAGTTATGTGAAATGCCATCAGATTCTTACCGCAACCTCTAGGGTTTGTCTGATGACATCACGTTATGTCCCTTGAATTTTCGGTTGCTCGTGAATTTCCGTGGATTTAAACGATAGAAAACCGCCTATCGGTTGCATATATGTGGCTCCTAGTGCTGGTCCCTCACTCTTAGTTGGATGCACTGGGCCTAGTCATGGACCATAGACCACGAGTAAGGACTTCCAGGCCATTTCCTGGCATGGTTCTATTTGGTCATACCTCAAATCTTGAATTTCCATCTTTAAGCCCTAGAAATGCAGTAAATGCCCAGAATATGGTAGGAGGCCCCCTATCGCCATATCCCTCCTCCCATCTCACATAGCCCTTGCTGAATGTGATATTATCCTTCCTTGGAGATTCTTGTCATCCTCTAAATGTGGCATGGAGGAGCCACCTCTCGCTGCCTCCTGACACCGCACTTGGGAGAAATCTTCCTTCGAATATCGGTTCTGGAAGCCCATGGTCATGAGCCAACTTACCTAAACTGTGGTAGAACATAGTTGTTTGCTCCTTTGCCTTGTTTGTAAAAATCTCAAACTCGGTCCAGCTGGCGATCTACATTTTTAGAAAGAAAGAGAGTAAAACATGCATGACATATGAAGTACACTAGATCAAACAAGAAAGTGTCCAAGGAGAAATTTATTAATATATATCGCTATATAACTATCTTCATCGGGTAGGTAAGAATCACAAGCATTTTAATTACAAGCATGTGTGTTTGTCTAACTAGAGCTAGCATTTGCAAATATTTCCACACATATCCACATATTAAAAAAATAGCAATCTTTAAAAAAATCATTTTCTTTCTCTTTACCGCTCTGTTTTAAACATTGATAATTAAACTCTACTACACTCCAAATATATGTTACCAGGGCATCCAACCCATATTAACCTACCAAAATAGCTAGTAACTAATACTCCCTCCGTTCCTAAATATTTGTCTTTCTAGCCATCTCAAATGGACTACAACATACGGATGTATGTAGACATGTTTTAGAGTGTAGATTCATTCATTTTGCTACGTATGTAGTCATTTGTTGAAATCTCTAGAAAGACAATTATTTGGGAACGGAGGGAGTAATATTTAACAATTACTAAACCAATTAATATGATACTTCATATTTTTAGCAAAAGAAAGAAAACAGAAAAAATGGGGGAGATTTTCCATATCAAATTTCCACATCAATTCCCATATCATATTTTTACACACATGCACACACGCGCACATGCACACCCATGCACGCGCGCGCACGCAAAGATGGTGCGGTGTGGCGGCAGCTAGGTTATCCGAGCCAGCCGCTCACGCATGCGAGTTTGTAATTTATATGCGCTGAGACGAATGGTCAAGATTTCACGACTATCTACCATGGAGATCTTCGCAAAACTGTCCACCCGATGAAAACAAAAAAAATTGATGAAAACTAAGCCGATTCCTTAAACGCAGGAGCTCGGCAAATGCGGCCAGCCAGGACGGAGCACATAGCAGTTGCCATTGTCGCCACGTGACACAAACTTTGCCGAGTTCATTCGTTCAGTACCTCGGCATAGTTCGTATGAGCCGCGTTTATTATCTTTGATGAGTTTCCTTTACTTGGCTCTCAGCAACGGCATGTGAGGGAGTCTTGGATTCGGGGATCCTTAGGTGTCCGGCCTATTTGATATGGGCCGGACTGATGGGCCATGAAGATAAAGCAGAAGACCGTCTTCCGTGTCCGGGTCGGACTCCTATATGCGTGGACGGCAAGATTGGTGTCCGGATGCACTATTTTCTTCCCTTGTAAACCGACTCTATACAACCCTAGGCCCCTCAGGTGTATATATAAACCGGAGGGTTTAGTCCGTAGAGGCTATCAGAATAATCATAGGCTAGATAGTTAGGGTTTAGCCATTACGATCTCGAGGTAGATCAACTATTGTAACCCCTATACTCATCAAATACAATTGTCCCTTGTTACCATTGATCCTTAGACGCACAGCTTGGGTTCCCCCGACCCGAGATCTACCGGTTTAGACACCGACAGCATGCCTCAGCCAAGCTAGACACACTGCAAAGAGCGGTCGTTGTTTTTGTCGAGCTCCTGCAGTTGACGTGGCAAATAGCCAAAGACGCGGGCACCCGGCAACGAAAATATTTCAGTAGTGAATCGACTGACATGTTCCGTTCTTTATTGTGGGTATGGGGCAACTTACAAATTGAGAGTCCTATAAATAGCTTCCGAGGAAGCTCAGGAAATGGCACCAATTCACGTTGCCAAAGCATTCATACCATTGGTGTGGTTCAGGCAGGGTGCATTCGCGTGTAGGTTGCATTCCACCAATGGCGCCACCTACATGCTTGGACAACATGACTGGCCAAAATGGCATCGTCCAGGTGGTGGTGGACACGGCGGAGAAGAAGATGCAATCTCCGAGCCTGCTTGACGCTGACGAGTTCCGGCGTCAGAGTCACCAGGTAGTGGACTTGATCGCCCACTACTATGACCGCATGGGCGACTACCCAGTGCACCCTACCGTTACCCCCGGTTTCCTCCGCAACTTGCTCCCCCCGGACGCACCCTTCCGTCCGGAGCCGGACGCCTTCAGCTCCGCGCTCAAGGACGTCCGCGACATCATCATCCCGGGCCTAACACACTGGCAGAGCGCCCGCCACATGGCGCACTTCCCAGCGTCCAGCAGCACCATCGGCGCCCTGGGGGAGGCGCTCACCGCGGGCATCAACGTCGTCCCGTTCACGTGGGCCGCCTCGCCCGCCGCCACAGAGCTTGAGATGCTGGTCGTGGACTGGCTCGGCAAGGCGCTGCACCTGCCGGAGAGTCTCCTCTTCGCCGGAGGCGGCGGTGGAACTCTTCTTGGTACCTCGTGCGAGGCGATACTCTGCACGCTCGTGGCCGCGAGGGACCGGAAGCTCGCCGTGATCGGCGGGAACAGGATCTGCGACCTTGTGGTCTACTGCTCCGACCAGACACATTTCGCCTTCCGCAAGGCCGCACGCATTGCCGGCATCCTGCGTGACCACTGCCGCGCCATTCCCACGTGCCACGACAACATGTTCGCTCTCTCGCCCACAAAACTGGAAGCTGCCTTGCAGGCTGACATGGAGGCCGGGCTGGTGCCACTTTTTCTCTGCGCGACGCTGGGGACGACCCAGACGACTGCCGTCGACCCCATCGGCGAGCTCTGCGCTGTGACGGCACCACACGGCGTGTGGGTGCACGTGGACGCCGCCTACGCCGGCTCCGCGCTGGTCTGCCCGGAGTTCACCCACCTGATCGACGGCGTGGAGGCCGTGGACTCGTTCAGCATGAACGCCCACAAGTGGCTCCTCGCCAACAACGACTGTTGTGCCATGTGGGTGAAGAAGCCGAGCGCGCTGGTGGCGGCGCTCGGGCCGGAGCAAGATTTGATCCTCAAGGACGCGGCATCGGAGGGGCACAGCGTGGTCGACTACATGGACTGGACCATGTCGCTGACCCGCCGGTTCCGCGCGCTCAAGATGTGGCTCGTGCTCCGCTGCTACGGCATCCAAGGCCTGCGCGACCACATCCGCAATCACGTCCGCATGGCCGAGGCGTTCGAGAAGATGGTCAAGGCCGACGAAAGGTTCGAGGTCGTGACGGACAGGAAGTTTGCGCTGGTGTGCTTCCGGCTCCGGTCACAGGAGAAGTTCGGCGGCGCCGACAAGCAGGCGGCCAACCGGCTCAACCGACGTCTCCTTGAGGAGGTGAACGCTGCAACCTCAGGCCCCTACATGAGCTCGGCAACTGTTGGTGGCATGTTCATACTAAGGTGTGCCATTGGAAGCACACTCACAGAGGACCACCACGTGAGCGATGCATGGAAGGTTGTGCAGGATCAGGCCACCATAATCCTTCGTCATTGAGATGGAGATTATCTCGAGCGCGCATACAACTTGGCTAAGTAAGGTAAATAAACATGCAGCTCTAAGTATAACTAAACTACGTACTTGTGGATGAACTTGATTGCAAGGTCCCGAATAAGTTGGTGGCACGACTCATGGAAATTAATATATTGTACTTAGCGAATATCAATCGAGATTCTCAACGTATGTAATGATGTGATTTACTATAAGCTACTAGTTGGATTCCCTCACGCGTGTACTTGCTTTATATTCAAGAAATGCAAGCTGGAGATTATTGTACTTTGTCATAATACTTCCTTTCTGCAAAAAGGGTTCGGATCTAAAGGATGCTACCATTCAGCAGTATCAAAAACAATGAACTATTATAAGGACGCTAATACGTACCAAATGTGCTCCTGATAAGGACCCTAGCGCAAACGTGTCCACATGAGCAAAGACTAAGCGAACGTATCGTTGGTGGTGGTGCCACTCTAGAACGACCGTCACTAAACCATCCATGTCAACGATTGCGCCTACTAACTGGGCCACAAACAGACCTAGCTTGAGCGCTACCAGGCCGACAAACTAGGTTTGCACTTGACTTAAAATAGCTAAAATTAATGAACAAAGACGTTGCAATCCACTTGAAAAAAATCTGGGAAATGTCCTTGACTTTCAAAATTGTACAAGACACATAAACAACTTGCCATAATATATAAAATAACATTGCCATCAAACTAAGAAAACCCATAGATGTAGAGCAAAAATAACTCAGAGAAAAATTTAAAAGAACTCATCCTTGTATATGGTCTACAAAAATACCATGTAATATGTTATAAAAGTTGCCAACATGATGGTACAAATGGTACCGTTTATGTATGATCTTAATTAGCCTGTACTTAATGTAAACTCATCCTTGTATATTTTTTTAGACATATTTCACAATAACAAAAAAAAAATCCATGATCCTCAAAAGCGAAATCGAATCATTTCGACTGTTAAAATTTTTATCATGTAAAGAAATGTCAAGTCAAAGAAACTTGCAATGCCAGTTTCTTTGTGACAAACATGTTTGTGTATGAATGGACTAGTTTTCCTCCTATTGTATCACATAATTTGGCTAGAAAAAATAGCTAAAACAAGGGGGAAATCGGGAACACTGTTCCTCAACAATTCACCACCTACCCTATATCGTAAGATGTAAAGAAAATATACAACAAAATGCAAGGACACAAAAAAGAAGAAGAATTAGAGCCAAAGTGATAAGTACCCTGTTTCCCTCACTTTCCCATCTTAAAATATCAGGTTTGAAATAGGTGATCCATGTCAATCCCTTTCTAAAGTATCAATCATATGGGTTTTCCATGATACACTACTAGACTAACCGAATATTAGTAATGTTAATTCGACCTAGACATAATTAGGGAACCTAATTTAAAATGTATACATTTTGTGAGGAAAAACAAACCAAAGAGATCAAGGATTAGTTGTCACTTCAATAAAAAAATTGGAACATGAAAAACACATCCAAAAGGGATCACACACAGACCGGTGAGGTGTCTTCTATGAAAAAATCACCTAAACATATATTGCACTAAATATTTACAAATGGAATACGAATGGAAATTGATGTAATCTTGGCACTAAAACTTTCGCAGACAATCTAACATCTATACATGAAGTTGTCATAGTCTAGCCATTAAAATGTACGTAGTACACTTAAACATTTGCCATGGTTTAGGCATTAAAAGCACCACATAATATTTCAGGGGCTAGTATGACAAATTAAGCTCGGTAGAAAACAATGTACAAATATATATTTTGGGGAGAAGGGGATAAGGTGGTAAAAACTATATATACACACATCTTAGGTGTGTGTGTGTGTGTGTTTGGGAGGGGGCATAATAACTACAGACATTGACAATGAATACATGGCAGGCTGCCAAGTTTTTGTTTTTGAGTGTATGTTGTATTGGGAATCCGAGCCCGTGGTTCCATTTGTCTAGCCACGTGGATCGAAATTTTCTATTCATTTGCCCACATCTGGCTTCGTTTCAGTTTTGGAGGCTTCGGTTAATTAATTTTGTTGGATAATCTTAGAAATAATTAAGATAATAAGATAACTTGTTTTGGATAAGACTAAATGAATAAAATAAAATAAAAGGGTAGCCCGATTGGCCCATCTGTCACGTGCACGCAGGGAACGCTTGCGCCTAGCCAACGCATCGACGCCACCGCCTCTTCCTAGGTTTTTGTCTTCAACTGCCACCACCGTTTTCCTCGCTACCACCGTGCAGTCCAGATAATACCGGAGTCGGATGCCTACAACCACTTTCCAAGGGAAGCCAACCGTTCTTGTCCTCGGCCCCGATCTGTTGATGCAGAGGTACATGAATTTACTCTATAGCGGCACTGTTCACCGGTAGGCATAACCATACCAGTATGGAGTACTATGGAGGGGTGTTATATGAGCTGCTCCTATTTTGAATAGGTATCCCCATTAATTTATTGTACTAGGCAAATTGATAGAGATGCTTAACATATCTAATGATGTGTTGTACTTGCGTGTATCTAATGATGTGATGTACTTGCATTATACAACAATGCAACCGCCAACCACACGAGTTGGAGATATTATTATATTTCGCCATTATTTTATTCATTTATTTTATTTTTGCAAAAACTGGATTTGATATATTACAAAGGTCGTGCATATTGCTGGAACATATGCCTTGATTTCCATCTAGCGTGTCACTACCTACGTGGCGTATGCTGTCAGCGCGCATAGAGGGCCATTCACCCTACAAGGAACTTCTGATTGAGGAGTTTGCGCCAAGGCACACCCTTTATTTTATCCCTTGACATTTTTCACCATGTCAACGCAAATATTTCCTCAACCAAAATACATAGTGGACCAGTTTCCCTCCTGGTATAACACATAATTTTGTAGAAACAAATTAAAACTATGGGAAAATCTGGAAAACTATTCATCTACAACTCACAAGCTCCCCTATCTCCTAAGATGTAAGAAAGAACAATAAAAAATTGCAACACAAAAAAACAAGAATTAGATCCAAAGTTTTCATCCCCTCTCTCCCTCATCCCCCATCTTAAAAATTCAGGATTGAAAAGGGTGATGCATGACAATCCCTTTCAAAATACCAATTCATTTAATATTCCATGATTCAAACTAGACTTGCCTCATATAATGTTAATTGCCACCTTGACTTAATTATGGAACCTAATTTTGAATCTATGGATCCTATTGCGAGGGAAAACGTACAAAGTCCATGCAGTAAAACAAACCGAAGAGATCAGTGATTTGTTTCCACTCTAAAAAGAAATCGGAATCATGAAAAACATACCCAACAGGGATGACACACAAAATGGTTAGGTGTCGACTATGAAAAATTTCACACATATATAGCACTTAAGTATGATCTACTAAGGGAATGATATTTTAGGGACTAGTGTGACAAACCATGCTCGGTAGAAAAGCAAATACATACATACATTTGAGGTGGATAATGTGGTAAAAGCTGTATATGCACACATCTTAGGTGTGTATGTGTCGCAGGGGTGGGTTATAATAACTATGAAATTCTATAGACATTGACAATGAATACACAGTGAACCGCCAAATTTAGCTTCTTGAGTGTACATTATATTTGGAATCATAGCATGTGGTTGCATTTGTCTAACCACATAGATCAAAATTATCTATTCATTTGCCAGACCTGGCTTGGGGTGAATTTTGGAGACTTTTGTTAATTAAATTTTTTGGATAATTTCAAAATAATTTAGAAAATAAGACAACATGTTTTAGATAAGACGAAAGGAAGAAAAGAAAATAAGAGGGTAGCCTTGTTGGTTTCTCTATCTTGTGCATGCATGGAACACTTGCGTATAGATAACACATCGACACCGCCACCTCCGCCTAGGTTTTTCTTCTTCCGCCACCACTATTTCCCTTGCCACCACTATGTAGGTCAAACAACATAGGAGTCCAGACCCCAATAGCAGTTGTCCAAGGGAAGCTAGCCATTCTCGTCCTCGGCCTTGGTTCCCTGCTGCAGAGGTACGAGAATTTACTTTGTAGTGGCTCTATTCACCGGTAGCCATAGCCATGTTAGTACGGTGTCCCATGGAGGGGTATTTCATGAGCTACTCCTCTTTGCAATAGGTCTCCTGATTAATATATTGTACTTGCAAAATTGATAGAGATGCTCAAGATATATAATCATGTGATGTACTTGCTTGTATCTAATGATGTGATGTACTTGCATTATTCAACCATGCAACCGTCAACCACACGATTTGGAGATATTATCATATTTTTTATTTATTCCAGCCATTTATTTTTCGCAAAAAACGGATTGGATTTAATATAAAGGCCGTGCATATTGCTGGAACGTACGCCTTGATTCCCGGCTGGCGTGTCGCTAGCTACGTGTCGTATGTTGTCAGCATGTATACACAACCAACAAGGAACTTTCGCGTGAGGAGCGTGAGCTGAAGCACGCCCCTTATTTTATCCCTTGACTTTTTTCACCACGTCATCGCAAATATTTCCTCAACCCAAACAAATAGTGGACCAGTTTCCCTCCTACTATATAACATAATTTTGTTTAGAAAAAAATAAAACAATGGTAAAATCTCAAAACTATTCATCTACTATTCACAAGCTACCCAATCTCCTAAGATGTAAGAAAGATCAGCAAAAATGGCAACAACAAAAAAGAAGAATTAGAGCCAAAGTTCCCATCCCATCTCCCCCTCGCTTCCCCATATTAATGTATTCGTGGCATTAAAACAATCACATACAATCTAACATTTAATACATTAAGTTGCCATGGTCCAGCCATTAGAAACTATGTTATACACTTAAACATTTACCATGGTCTAGGCATCAAAAGTACCACATGATACTTTAGGGACTAGTCTGATAAATCAAGCTCACTAGAAAAGGCAATACATACAGATAGTTCGGGAGAGACAGATAAGGTGGTAAAAGCTGTATATGCACATATCTTAGGCATGTGTTTTGCACGGGTGGGTTATAATAACTATGAAAATGTATAGACACTGACAATGACTACATTGTGAACCGCCAAATTTAGCTTGTTGAGTGTATCTTGTATTGGGAATTAGAGCATGTGGTTGCATTCATGTGACCACATAGATCAAAATTATGTATTCATTTGCCAGACCTGACTTCATGTGAATTTTGATGACTTTGGTTAATTAATGTTGTTGAATAGTTTCATAAATAATTTGAAAAATAAGCCAACATGTTTTAGATAAAAATAAAGGAAGAACAAAAAATAAGTGGGTAACCATGTTGGTCTCTCTATCTTGTGCATGCATAGAAAACTTGCGCATAGCCAACGTATCGACGTCGCCGCCTTGGCCTAGGTTTTTCTTCTTCTTCTGCCACCATGGTTCGCCTCGCCGCCACTATCTAGTTCAAAAAACATAGGAGTCGGCCACCAATAGCAGTTGTCCAAGAGAAGCCAGTTGTTCTCGTCCTCGGCCTCGATTGTTGCTGCAGAGTGTAGAATTGCACGCACCAGTAAGTTCACCCAAAAGTTCAAACTGATGGGGAAAGCTGGACTATGCATTTATACGTCGACACTCGCCTTCACTAGTAGCCATTGTCGTGTTAGTATGGTGTCATGTGGAGGGGGTTTTAATCAGCTGCTCCTACTTGCAATAGGTCTCTCGATTAATATATTATACTTGAAAAAATTATAGAGATGCTCAAAATATCTAATAATGATGTGATGTACTTGCTTGTATCTAATGATGTGATGTACTTGCATTATTCAACCATGCAACCACCAACCACACGAGTTGGAGATACTATTATATTTTGCCAATATTCCACTCATTTACTTTTTGCAAAAACTAGATTGGATCCATTACAAAGGTCGTGCATATTGCTGGAACATACACCTTGATCCCGTCAGGCATGTTAGTACCTACGTGTCATATGCAGTCAGCGCGCAACAAGAACGTTCACCCAACAAGGAACTTCCACTTGAGGTGTGTAAGATGAGGCACACCCTTTATTTTATCCCTTGACCTTTTTCGCCACGTGAACACAAATATTTTCTCAACTAAAATACTCAGTGGACCAGTTTCGCCACGTGACCTTTTTGGCTAGAAAACAACTAGAGCTATGGGAAAATCTAGAAAACCATTCATCAACAATTTACAAGCTACCCTATCTCCTAAGATGTAAGAAAGATCAACAAAAAATGGCAACACAAAGAACAAGAATTAGATCCAAAATGGTCATCCCCTCTCTCCCTCACTTCCCCATCCTAAAATCAGGATTGAAAAACATAATGCATGACAATCCCTCTGAAAATATCGATTCATTTAATATTCCATGATCAAAATTATACTTTCCTCAAATAATGTTAATAACAACCTTGAATACATTATGGAATATAATTTTGAATCTATGCATCTTATTGTGAGGAAAAAACTACAAAGTCCATGTAGTAAAACAAACCAAAGAGATCTGTGATTCGTTTCCAATCTAATAAGAAATATGAATCATGAAAATAACATCCAAGAAGGATCACACAAAATATTTATGTGTTGTCTATGAAAAATTTCATTTGAACATATTTTGCAAATAAGCATGATTTACTAAAGGATGTTGATGTAGTATTGGCATTAAAGCTATCACATACAATCTAACATTTAATACAGGATGTTGCCATGGCCCAGCCATTAAAAACTACCTTATACACTTAAAAATATGCCATGGTCTAAGCATTAAAAGTACCACATCATATTTTAGGGACAAGTCTGACAAGTCAAGCTCGGTAGAAAAGGCAATAGATAAAAAATATTTGGGGAGAGATGGATAAGGTGCTAAAAGTTGTATATGCACACATCTTAGGTGTGTTTGTTGCTGGGGTGTGTTATAGTAACAATGGAATTTTACTGACATTTACAATGAATACATCGTGAACCTCCAATTTAGCTTGTTGAGTGTACGTTGTATCGGGAATCAGAGCCTATGGTTGCATTCGTCTGACCACATATATCATATCTATTCATTTTACATACCTCGCTTCGTGTGGATTCTCTAGAGTTTGGTCAATTAATGTTGTTGGATAATTTCAGAAATAAATAAAAAATAAGCAAGTATGTTTTAGATAAGACTAAATGACAAAAAGAAAATAAGAGGGCAACCATGTTGGTGTCTCTATCTTGTGCACACATAGAAAACTTGCGCATAGCCAACGCATCGACACCGCCGCCTCTGCCTAGGTTTTTCTTCTTCTTCTGCCACCACTATTTTCCTCGCTAGCACTATCTAGGTCACACAACACAGGAGTCAACCACCAATAGCAGTTGTCCAAGGGAAGCTAGTTATTCTCATTCTCGGCCTTGGTTGGTTGCTGCAAAGGTATAAGACATTACTTTCTTGGGGCTCTATTCACGGGTAGCTATAGCCATGTTAGTATGGTGTCATGTGGAGGGTTGTTTAATCAGCTACTCTAGTTTGCAATAGGTCTCCCTATTAATATATTTTTTCTTGGCAAATTGATAGAGATGCTCAACATATGTAATGATGTGATGTACTTGCATTATACAACCATGTAACCACCAACCACTTGATTGGAGATATTATTCTATTTTTACATTATTCTATTCAATTATGATTGGCAAAAAATGGATTGGATTTATTACAAATGTCGTGCAGATTGCTAGAATGTACGCCTTTATTCCTATCTGGTGTGTCGCTACCTACGTGTCGTTTGCTGTTAGCACGCATACATGACGTTCACCCTCCAGGGAACTTCTGCATGAGGAGTGTGAGCTGAGACACACACTTTATTTTATCCCTTGACTTTTCTCACCATGTAAGTACAAATATTTCCTCAACCCAAATACATAGTGGACCAGTTACCCTCCTACTATATCACATAATCTTGGCTAAAAAAACTACAACTATGGGAAAAACTATAAATGTATTCATCTAGTATTCAGAAGCTACCCTAATTCCTAAGATGTAAGGAAGATCAAAAAAATATTGCAACACGACAAAGAAAATTAGAGCCAAATTTGTCATCCCCTCTCTCCTTCACTTCCCCATCTTAAAAAAATCTGGATTGAAAAAGGTGATGCATGATAATCCCTATCAAAATATCAATTCATTTAATATTCCATGTTCAAAACTAGACATGCCTCATATAATGTTAATTTCCACGTTGACATAATTATGGAGCCTAGTTTTGAATCTATGCATCTTATTGTGAGAAAAGAGAGTCCATGTAGTAAATCAAACCAAAGAGATCAGTGATTGGATGCCATTCTAATAAGAAATCTAAATCATGAAAAACACATCCAAGAGGGACCACTGACAAAATGGTTACGTGTCGTCTATGAAAAATTTTATCTGAACATATATAACACTTAAAGTATGATTTACTAAAGGAACTTGATGCAGTCTCGGAACTAAAACTATCACATACAATCTAACATTTAATACATGATGCTGCCATGCTCCACCCATTAAAAACTATAGTATAAAGTTTAACATTTGCCAGGGTCTAGGCATTAAAAGTACTATATAATAGTTTAGGGACTAATCTGACAAACCAAGCTCGGTAGCAAAGGCAATACATACAGATATTTGAGGTGGGTAATGTGGTAATAGTTGTATATGCACACATCTTAGGTGTGCATGTTGCAGGGGTGGGCTATCGTGAACTGGTAACATACACCCTGATTCTCGTCTGGCGTGTCGCTACATACGTGTTGTATGCTGTCAGCGGGCACATAGGACTGTTCACCCTCCAAATAACTTCCACGTGAGGAGTGTGAGCTGAGGCACACCCTTTATTATATCCTTGACTTTTTTCACCACATCAACGCAAATATCTCCTCAACCGAAATACATAGTCCACAAGTTTCCCTCCTACAATATCACATTATTTTGGCTAGAAAATATAAGTAAAACTATGAAAAATCTCAAAGACTATTCATCTAGAATTCACAAGCTACCCTATCTCCCCTGATGTAAAAGAGTCAACAAAAATGGTAACACAAAAAAGAAAATTAGAGCCAGTGTTGTCATCTGGTCTCTCCCTTTCGGAATATCATTTCATTTAATATTCCATGATCAAAACTAGACTTGCCTCATATAATATCAATTGGCACTTTGAGTTAATTACGGAATGTAATTTTGAATCTATGCATCTTATATTGAGGAAAAAACTATAAACTCCATGTAGCAAAGCAAACCAAGGAGATCAGTTATTGGTTGCCACTCTAATAAGAAATCTGAATAATAAAAAACAAATGAAAAAGAGACCACATACAAATGGTTTGGTGCGGTCTATGAAAATTTTCACATGAACATATTTTGCACTTAAGCATGATTTACTAAAGGAAGTTGATGTAGTCTTGGCATTAATACTATCACATACAATCTAACATTTAATACATGATGGTGCCATGGTCCAGCCATTAAAAACTACATTATACACTTAAACATTTGCCATGGTCTAGGCATTAAAAGTACCACATGATATTGCAGGTACTAGTCTGACAAATCAAGCTCGGCAGAAAAGGCAATACATACAAATATTTGGGGATATGTGGATAAGGTGGTAAAAGTTGTATATGACCACATATTAGGTTTGTGTGCGGCAGGGATTGGTTATAATAACTATGAAATATTATAGACATTGACTTTGAATAAATCATGAACCACCAGATTTGGCTTTTTAAGTGTATGTTGTCTTAGCAACCAGAGCCTATGGTTGCATTCGCCTGACCACATAGATCAACATTATCTATTCATTTTGCCAGACCTAGCTTCTTGTGAATTTTGGAGAGTTTTGTAATGAAATTTGCTGGATAATTTCATAAGTAATTTAGAAAATAAGTCTGCATGTTTTGGATAAGACTAAAGGAAGAAAACAAAATAAGAGGGCAGCCCCGTTGGTCCCGCTATCTTGCGGATGCATAGAACACTTACGCTTAGCCAACGCATCAATGCCGCCGCCTCTGCCTAGGTTTTTCATCTTCTTATGCCACCAGCATTTTACTCACCGCCACTATCTAGGCCAGACAACACCGGAGTCGGCCGACTATAGCAGGTCTCCAAGGGAAGCCAGTCGTTCTCGTCCTCGGACGCGGTCTGTTGCTGCAGAGGTACGTCACTTTACTCAGTAGCGGCTCTATTCATCGGTAGCCATATCCATGGTAGTATGGCGTCATATGGAAGGGCATTGTATGCGCTGCTCCTATTTGCAATAGTTCTCCCGATTAATATATTGTACTTGGCAAATTGATAGAGATGCTCAACATATCTAATGATGTGATGTACTTGCTTGTATCTAATGATGTGATGTACTTGCATTATTCAACCATGCAACTACCAACCACATGACTTGGAGATATTATTATATTTTTCCATTATTATAATCATTTATTGTTTGCAGAAAATGGTTTAGATCTATTACAAAGGGCGTGCATATTGCTTGAACATATGCCCAGATTCCCGTTTGGCGTGTCGCTTCCTACGCATCGTATGCTGTTAGCGTGCATATAGGGCCGTTCACCCTACAAGACAATTTCGCGTGAGGAGTGTGAGCTAAGGAACACTTTACTTTATCCCTTGACTCTTTTCACCAGTTCACACAAATATCAATGCAAATATATTCTCAACCAAAATACACAATGGACTAGTTTGGGTCCTAGTATATCACATAATTTTCACTAGGACAAATAACTAAAACCATGGGAAAATTTGGAACACTATTCATCTGCAATTCATCTACTACCCTATCTCCTAAGATGTAAGAACACAACAAATAAGAAGAATTAGATCCAAAGTCGTAATCCTCTCTCTCCCATATTTCTCCTTCTTAAAAAATGGGGATTCAAAAAGGTTATGCATGCCAATCCCTTTCAAAATATCAATTCAATTAATTTTCCATGATAAAAACTAGACTTTCCACATATTACTAATGCTAATTGCCACCTTGAGTTAATTAGGGAACCTAATTTTGGATATATGCATCTTATTGTGTGGAAAAAACTGCAATATCCATGCAGTAAAAAAAACATAGGGGTCATTGATTGGTTACCACTCTAATAAGAAATATGCAAGTTGAAAAACACACCCAAAAGGGACCACACACAAAATGGTTAGGCGTCGTCTATGTAAAATTTCACATGAACATCTATTGCACTTAAGATTTACTAAGGTTAGTCACAATGGGAAGTAACATATACTAGTAATATGCATAAGATACTAGTGTATGATACTACGTCCATCATGCATAGTGAAGCTTGGTATCATATTTACATCATTTATTGTCATGCATGACACATACTCGTACATCATTTAATTGTGTGCCACCTCAACCAAAATGACTAGTTGGCATGCATGATAGTAGCTATGATACTCCCATTGTAAACAAACTAAGAGCAAGTACAATAGAGTGACATAAGCAGGCTATAAGGACTAAAATATTATATCTTTGCTTAGTTGGAGGGGAGAGAAGAGGAGAGAGAATGGAAGCGGGTTGTAGAATAAGAGCCGGCTATAGCACGAGACCCAAGTCACTTTGTGAGAATGTATGGTGGGCCAGCTATTAATAAAGTACTACATACTTAAACCTTACCATTGTACAAGCCGGCTATTAGACCGACTCTAAATGACATGGCAACTTCTTATAGCCAACTGTTGGCTATATTATTAACCATGCTCTAAAGGAGGTAGACATAGTCTTGGCATTAAAACTACGGCATTCACTTTAACATTTAATACATTGAACTATCATGGTTCAGCCATTAATAACTGTCATATACACTTAAACATTTGCCATGGTCTAGGCATTAAAAGTATCACATGATATTTCAAGAACTAGTCTGCAAATCAAGCTCGGTAGAAAAGGCTATACATACACACATATTTGGGGAGAGGTGGATAAGGTGGTCAAAGCTATATATGCACACATTGGCGGTTAAGTTGGTCTTCACATAGGTTTTCAAACCGTCAAACATAACTTCTGAGGTAATATCAACCCCCATGTACCTGCGGATGAAAACAAATTAAGGATTCAAAAAGTTGTCAGGACATCACATATATCTAACACGCACAAAAGGTATGGTGTTGCCAACATTAACTTACTGTTGTTGCCACTGTTTTCATGACAAGACGAAAACTTTTTTTGATTTATTTCCACTACCCATGCCTAGAATAACAATACAAAAAGGTTCATGTAAAACCATGTAAACTATGGGTTATGTTGGCGAACTTTGTGTTTGTGGGCTTTCCATATGGGTGCTTGTGTACATGAGAACTTCTGCTTCTGACTTTGTGATATATGTTGAGGAATGTTGGATCTAATGTTTCAGTGCTTGTGATATGGGGGTTGTGAGATATATGAATTGCTATATATGTTTAATTGGAGGGCCAACTGTGAAACAAATTAAAAAATGCTTCTGCAAAAGCTTTGCTAAGTGTAACAGTAGGCAAAAGGTGCTACACTCGGCAAAAGGTGCCATGTTGGTTACTCGTGGGAGCATTTATCATATGCCTGGCAGTGACACTCAGCAAAGATGGCCATGTGGCATGCCCTAGAAGCCTGCCAGTCGTCCGAAAGCCGAGTGCCATGTGTAGTTTATTTTTTATGGACAAATTTAATCAGTTGTTGAGAACTAATCTATGGTTGGATGGTTAGTAGGGTGGTTGGTGCACCAAGAATCAAACTCATTCTTTTAGTGGGAGGCAACATTCCCATAGACAGCGGTGTGCCTACAATGACTTCCTCAATATCATGACCAGCCAGCTCGGTTTCAGAGGTTGAAGGTGTTCATGGTTGTAGAGTGTGTGTCCACGCATTTATAACGACAAGTGTATATTTCCACACACACAAAAAAGCGAATGTGCATGTACGTGAGCGCTTCCTGTAATTGTGTTTTGAAAGAAAATCGGTTGTTGGTGAGATTTTGGGTGCGACTTGGATTGGGCTAGCAGTTCTTTTTACGGCTATAAGAACGTTGCAGTTGCATCGTAAAAGCAGAGTTGTTGATGCTTTGAAGAAAGCGGCAATGTTAGTCCCTGCAGTCTCCGTCATGCTTACAACCTCGAACTTATTCTTTATAAAAGCCAGCTAACTGCACAGACTTTCCACACGACACAACACGGAGGATCCACAGAAGCAAGCAAAGGAGAGAAAAACATGGCGTCGTCGCAGCCGGCCAAGGCCAAGCCGCACGTCCTGCTCATCCCCTACCCGGCTCAAGGCCATGTGAACCCGTTGCTGCGGCTCGCCAAGGCCTTGCACATGCGCTCCTTCCACGTCACCTTCGTCCACACCGAGCACAACCATCGCCGCCTCCTCCGGTCCCGCGGGCCGGGCGCCGTCGAGGATGTCCCGGGCTTTCGAGTCGAGACAATTCCTGACGGGCTCCCGCCGGCAGACCTCGATGCCACCCAGGACATCTGGAAGCTCTGTGAGGCCACGAGGCGGACGTGCCCTGGCCATGTCAGGGAGCTCGTCGAGAGGTTCAGCCGCACCGAGGGCGTCCCGCCGGTGACCTGCGTTATCGCCGACGGCGCCATGGGGTTCGTCGTGCACGTGGCCAAGGAGATGGGGCTGCCAGCCTATCTGTTCTTCACGACCAGTGCATGTGGGCTCCTGGCATATCTCAACTTTGATCAACTTGTCAAGAGAGGCTACGTGCCATTCAAAGGTAAATGAGTTTAATCCACTCGTTCTATTGTACTAGTAACTTCTAACCGTACGTCAACATGATATCACACTTAATCATACGGACAACTCAGCTGGCACAGTGGACATCTACCACTAGTTATAGTGGGAATATAAACGTCATTTAATGATCACTACAAAAATGAATCAATTCAACAACATTTACTTTCATGGCTCTGTTTCCGGAACGATCAAAAAAATACTAGGCGGGGGTTCACGTTGATTGATTCATTCTTTGTAGCAGCCCTCCTCCTTTGGCTTTGTTGGCCACTTCCAATGCATAGGTGCTTAGATGAGGTGCTAAGCATATTAAAAAAGTTTAATAACTAATGTCCACAATGCATTGGTGTTTCGCTTGGTGCTAAGCTCCCTCATTTAATGCTTTTGCAACTAAACTATTTCATTCATTGGTGGGTTTTTTTCATTTAATTGCTTTTGCCTAGGTTCACGTGCTTGCCGTTGGTCCTTCCTGGGGTCACCAAACGCACATATCTCCTCTCTATTACCTTGCCACATTAGATTTTTTGCCTACATGACAGCCTTAGGCCCTTCCCAATGCTCCAAGGTGTACCAGTGCTAAGGGTGCCACATAGGCAAAAAAAAATCTGGCAAAGCAATTAAAGAGGACAGAGAGCAATATGGTGACCCCAGAAGGAAACGATGCTAAAAATAAGCGTGTGGACCTATGCAAAATGACTATCAACCAATGCATGAAGGTATTTTGGTGTTAAAACATTAAATGAGGGAGGCTTAACTACAAAACTTAAGCACCGATGTATTGGGGAGAGTAGTTGCTAAGCTATTTAATGCGTTTAGCACCCCACCTTAGCACCAATGCATTGGAAGAGGCCTTAGCACCTGTACAAGGTGGAGCATTGGGAAGGGCCTTATTCTTCTTCCTACTGCTGCCACTTTAACCGCCTGATGCCGTCACCTGCAGTTGGTGCCACTAGGACACACACCTTGCCCAGCATGCATGAGCCACCTCCTCTGCCGCCCTGCTGTCGCCGCCTGTTATCCTTCTAAATCCCGACGCAATGAATAGTCATACCTCCGTGTAACTCTTGGACCTGAACCCGTACCTCTGACTTCTTCATCCATCGGCAACATCGCCGGCGCATCGTCCATCGCTCCGGGTCGTTCCCGGCTCTGCCTCAACGAAGTACCCATGCCCTGGTGCCGCTCGCCGCTTTGCCTTTAAACATAACTTGTTCGCCCTCGAAATTTAGATTTTTTTCCTTGGAGATCGTCTGCTCTCTAAGCAGTGTAGGTGACAATTTTTTTGAAATATACTCGAATTTTGACAAGCAAACGGTCTGCAGGGCCTATCTTCTTTCTCGTAAAGAAAATTAGAAACACCTTAGAAGATGCCATGTGTTAAGATGGATCTCATAGCATGCACCCATGTCAATCCCCACACATGCCACACCACCTCTAGGGTGTGAGAAGGACACTGGCAGAAGCAAATCAATCCAGGGGTGCAAATGTAGTGTACCCTTTTGGGTATTTTTGTCCCTCTTTAGTTGAAGTAAATGATCACACCACTTTTGAAAATGTAGTGCACTTGGTTGAATTCAGGAGAGATAAAAGTGTACTTCGAGGATTAAAAGCTTGTATCCTTATCTCGATGACAATCCCCACACTTGCTAGTTGCGTCTGTCAACAAAAAGGCACCATCAACATTAATCTTGGCCCTGTTCTCAGGATCCTACCAATCAAAGCCATGCCTCTACACAAGAAAGAACTTTGAGGCGCAAGATATGGTTTTCACACTTGTATCATTGTCACACATTAGGCATGCTAGAACATCTTCCACCTCTTGACAACAAATGGTGCATGTCGATCCAGTCTATGTTAAGAATCTTGAGTGGAGTAGCCGGATTTTGTATATATACATAGTGTATATATAATTCACTTTTTATTCATCTGTTGTTGTTGTTGTTGTTGTTGTTGTTGTTGTTGTTCTTGTTCTTGTTGTTGTTGTTGTTGTTGTTGTTGTTGTTGTTGTTGTTGTTGTTGTTGTGTGTGTGCGCGCGCGCACGCGAGCGCGTGCTTGTGTACTCCAACGGTACTCTATGTGGTCATGTGGAGTAACGTATACAATATCCTATCTAATGACTTGAACCCATGCACACCAGACGAGAGCTGCTTCACGGACGGTTACCTCGACACCCCTGTGAGCTGGATAACGGGAATGATTGGCAGCGTCTGCCTCCGTGACCTCCCAACTTTCATCCGCACCACCGATGCCGACGACGTCATGGTGAACATCAACATCAAGCAGTGCGAGCTGGACGCTCCCGCCGCGGACGGCATCCTCCTCAACACCTTCGACGACCTAGAGAACACGTCGCTGGCCGCCATCCGCGAGCGTCTACCCAACACCATCACCATCGGACCTCTCGTCTCGCAGCCATCCTACCTTCCCTCCCTCACCTCGAGCCTGTGGAAAGAGGACAACGTATGCACTTCGTGGCTGGACAAGCAGCCGGATGGCTCCGTTGTGTACGTCAACTTCGGGAGCATAACAGTAGTGTCGACCGAGCAGATGGTGGAGTTTGCACGGGGGTTGGCTGGCGCCGGCAGCCCGTTCCTATGGGTTGTCCGGCCTGACATGGTGCGGGACGGCGGCCTGCCTGAGGGGTTCGTGGACGAGGTGGTGGGGAGGGGGCTGATGGTGGGGTGGTGCGACCAGGAGGCGGTTCTGGAGCACCGCGCAACTGGTGGTTTCTTGACCCACTGTGGGTGGAACTCGACGCTGGAGAGCCTGCGTGCTGGCGTGCCAATGGTATGCTGGCCGTTCTTCGCCGAGCAGGTGACCAACTGCAGGTACGCGTGTGACGAATGGGGTGTCGGCGTTGAGATGGCGAGCCAGGCCAGGCGGGGAGAGGTGGAGGCGGCAGTGAGGAAGCTGATGGGTGATGGAGCGATGAGACGGAAGGCGGCCGAGTGGAAGGAGAAGGCGGAGAAGGCAGTCACGGCGGGTGGTTCGTCGCATGGGAACCTCGAGAGGTTCATCGAGGAGATCACGCGCGTCAAGTGATAGTGGTATATATACTCTGAGAAATGATAAAAGTACAGCCATATATTGACTGTGCAAAGAAATTCGTGCTACATGCACATTGTATGTTCTATGTATGAGCTTTTGAGTAATTAATTGTGATATTGTTGTATTTGGAAGGGATGGGAAATTAATTAATGCTGGTCCCATATGATATATACGAGGGACATACGTACAGTGTAGTTGCATCGTTCGGGTTTGCATTTTGATTGTATCCTCTAAACTACACCACTTGAATTTTGTTTCTGCTTTTGTCGTACCGTGTAGAGTGTCATTCTTTTGTTTTTGCGTAGAGCATCTAACAGTAGTCGTCGTATGTTTTTCTCTACAAATTTGTAGGGAACAGGCAAAGTGAGCATAAGATAGATAGAATATATAGGATGGGTCTTTAGCTCTCGCTTCGCGTGTCCTAAGCATAAAAAAAAAAGAATTGATTGTGAAAGACAAGTGTTTCATTCCCCTCCCTAATCATTGAAATTCAAACTTTCCGCTAGCTTCTCCTTTGTTTGGATTATAGCCCTTTCCATTTTCGTTGGGAAAGAATGGCGAAGTCCATCCGTACCCTCCAATGAAGAAATAAGAGGAGAGCAAAGCGCCAATGTATTCTAAAGGAAGGAAACACCTTGTCCGAGTCAGGCTATGCTAAAGGATGGATTAAAAAACTCATGGATGATATCTCTGTTATTGCAGCTTAATGCCCTATTTATACCGATCTAGCTTATAGCTGGGATTTCTAGAATGTTAACCTCTCCTTCCTCAATCCCCTCAATTTATGAATTCCCATTGAACATGTGCGACATGGCTGGCGTACACACAATAGCTTCTTAATAGTTATACGTTTTTTTAACTACAACAATGCAACGACATGTATACATGACAAAGATGCAAATAGAAAGAGGAAAACATAAGTGATGTCTCCCTCTCCGAGCAAATAGCCAAAAACTATCACAATTGGGCCTCATTTTCGAAAAAAAATGTTACAATTTTTTTAAGAAGATTGCTGGCACTCAGTAATCTTTTTGTCAAAACACTGAGCACTCAAATATGCACGCATTTACGTTGAATCTAACAAGTGGATCCCACCATAAGTGATGACGTGGCACCTGAACCGCACATCGTTTGACTCAATCGTTAGGCAGGCTTAGGGACCACCCTCTCAACATCCATATCCCCCTTCTCTTTCTTGTGCACCTCATCGAACGCCTTGCGAACGCATGGCTAGCTGCCACTGCTGCGGGAGACACACGGCTGCACCTCGTAACGAGCTGGTGCACGCAATCGGCTGCAGAGACAAGGTTGTGAGTCACTAAGGTTGCATGCGTCCTCGGGGTGCGTCTTCCTTCCCATCGTCGTCCAAAACAGCCTCGTGCACGCGCCACCATGCCGTCCACCCTGGATGCACGCACAACTTTGGTCTTGGTGTTGGCGACGACTGTGAGCAACACTGCAGTAGAGGACGGGGAGGAACTGCAAGACGCAGGCCTGAGCGCAAAGTTCGCGAAGGCGGCTTAGGCGTCGAGCGGGGAGTCAATGGCGAGCAAGCGTGGCTGCTTGGCACCCGTCCGGGAGGGGGCCAATAGCTCCTGTGCAACGTTTTTCATTCGAATTGGAAGGAGTGCGATGTAGTTTGAATGAATAGCTGTGATGCGATGTCTTCGAAGCCAACAATAGCTCCAATGCGACATGGCTCTGTTTAACCATGAAATGAAAAACACGAGGGGTTAGCGATTTGAGTTATGACACGCGGGACCCACCAGTTACTCGCATGCGGGTGGGACCCACAACTTATCCACACAAGCATGCCCGTGCTCATCAGCGTGCCCCGACCCGAGCCACCCACGAGCCCGGGCCAGCCCGCCCCCCTCCATTGCTTGCCCTGCCCCTTTCCTTTCCCACCTTCTTCTTCCTCTGCTCCGGCAACGAAGCGCGCCGCCGGCGAGTGATGTCTAGCTCGACTTCGGCCACCCGCCAATCATGGACGCAGTATGGTCCAGTGCCGTTGACAAGATGCCCCGATTGCCCGCGCATGGAGCCTCTGAAGCGTTTGACTTGTGTGAGGGAAGAAAATGGCAACCGTGGGCGCGAGTTTGTGAAATGTTTGAGCAAGCCACAGCCGGGGCAGGTTAGATCTGTGTTCTTGACCAATTCTATGGTCTAATTTCTTCCGATTTTTTCTTTTTCCTCGAATTAGGCGGTGGATCTGGGTGGTGGATCTAGGATTCATGCGCGCCGACCCCTGTTTTCAGGTTCGAAGAAATGTGGGCATTTTGAGTGGCTCGATGAATATGTTGAAAGGTTGAAATTGGAGGATCAACCCCAACCCAAGAGCTCAATTTTGGGGCGGCTTGCCGTGGAACAAGCCCCAATTTGGCGGACAGAGCCGATCCGATGATGCATAGTGCAGAACTGAAGTGTGAATTGAAGAAAATCGGCAAGCAACTAAAGCATCTGATCGATTTGAAGCAGCAAGCAAATAAGATGGCGGGAGCATTTTATGGTTGTGTCATTGCTATGGGTTTATTTTACTTGATGTTCATCAATCGCTAGAATTTGTTATAGTTTCAGTTAGTTAGTCAGCTAGTTTCAGGGGTGCCCAGTAGTTTGAGTTAGCCAGGGATCATTTGTTAGATGAACTTGAATTCGTGTGAAGCAAAACTTGCTTGAATTATTGTACTGATATTCTCAGGGGCCCTATTCAGTGTTCATGCTCTGTTTCCTCTGTTTTTGTTCTTCAGTTAACAGAGTACACACCCAAATTCAGTTTCTAGTAAAAAAACAAAACTGGGCTGCCGAATAGATGTTGGGCCGTGAGAAAATGGGCCCTGAGAAAATAACCATGCCCAAAATAGGGACCAGCCCGCCGCCGAGGGGCACCAGCCCACCCGCGTAGCGGCACCAGCCCACCTCTAACTTCGGCAAATAAAATGTTACTTATTTTTTTCCCCTCAAAAAAAATGTTACTTATTTTTACTTTGGCCTTTTTCTTGCACTAAATTTTGTGATGGATCATTTTTTGATGCAATAAAACCAAATGTTAATTGTTTTTATGCATGTCTACGGTTCCATGAACTAAATGAGTTGCATGAAGTAAATTATTTTGCATTTCCTAGTGGCATGTCCATAGTGGGTTTGCATGGGGCTCCTAGTTGCATGTCCATGATTTGGCCAATATTTTGAAGATGGTGTGTGTGTGGTGAGATTGAGGTGTAGCAACCTGGGCTCGTAGCAACCCATAGCAATACACAAATAATAAGCAAGAACAACCCATAGCAATCTTCAAATAATAGCACGAAACACACAATATATATAGTAGCAACCCATAGTTCCACGATAACCTTACAACTCCATGATAGCCTTACAACTTAAAATACTAATACAATAACGATTACTACTTAAAAAAATAATATGATAAGCTAGATAGATCGGGGGGCACCAAACGCGGGTTCTTCTTGGGTGGGGCTCTTCTTCTCCTCCTCCTCCGGGGGAACAACGCCACCTCGCTCCTTCGGGCGCCGTCCTTCACTCCTCCCCGTTGTTGATGGGGTACGGGAGCGTGTGCATAACGCCGTTGTTGGGGAAGATGCTCTGGAAGTCAGTGAAGATATTGTAGGTGGTGAAATATATGAACTCACAACCAACCCAATACGCTCGCCCGAGGAGATGGAAAGCATCGAAAGGGTTAGTGAACGTGGCGAGGAGCCCAACCACAACGCCGTTGTGGTTGACCTCCTCAACATGGTACATCCGAGGAGAGCCGCGGGGGAGGTGGCGGAAGCCGGCCGCAAGGAAGAACTCCGTTAACTCCCTTGCGCCCCTCCACCTCGAGATCGCCCAAACCCTAAGGGTTCTCTCTACATACACTCCGGCCGGGTAGAGCCTTTCCGGCACGGTTGGGGGGAAGCTGTAGGTGGGGCCGGTGTACTGCATGGTGGCGGGGTGGCTCGAGTGCTCGGTCGGGTTTGATGGAGAAGGAAGAAGAAGGGCAGAGGAGGCAGAGGATGGGGTATGATGGATGAGGAGGAGAGGACGATAGTGCCCGCTTAAATAGCCCAAGTGCGACGTGGTTTCAACCCGTCGAAACCCTAGAATTAATGGGCGGGCGGCGTTTGGTGGCGCCCAATGAAAGTGTGTACACGAGCGTGGCCGTGGGAAACGGACTGCGACACTTCGTGCCACCGTCGCGGGTCAAGGGGACGGGCTCACGCACGCGTCTGCGTCGTGGGTCAAGGGACACGCCTTCCCGGTTCTCTCGTGTGCCGCCCGTGCATGCATGTGGTTGCCCATTAATTTGCTCATCTTGCTAGGGCCTGGCTAGAGGGCAAGGTTCGGTCGATGGGAGACGTGACAATAATGGACGCCTTCTTTTGCCCATCTTGTAACGGGCAGCACGCCATTTGAACTGCATCGATACCCACATCGATACCCCATGCCAGTATTGCGTCCTCAAAGAGGAGCACGCCATGCACAGCGTGCACACCACGCCATGCAGCGTTGGCTTTTTGGTTGTCTTCATCGGGCTACTGCATTGTGGCAGGGTGCATGTTTTGATGCGACGCCGCATCGGTTCTAATGGTAGGCATGCGACAGGTTACTGCGTTGATAGGGGTGGCGGAGAAGGCTACGTCGAGGCATGCATGCAACGCACGGGCGCAGTCCTGCGGGTGGGCATGCATGCTGCGGGTAGGCACGGGCACGCATGCAACGATGGAAAGGGCACTGCGTAGGCTTGGTCCATGCACCGCGTCAACTCTTGCCGTTGGATTCAAATGAACGGTCCTGATGCTCCAACGAGAGAGGCTGATCCAAACCCCACCGCGTCAACCAATCAGCGCGTCTCATGCGGATCGCTGCACACTGTAGCTAACCCTAGCGTCTGATCTCAACCGTCCACGCACAACGATCGACGACCAGGTAGTGTGCGGGGTTTTGAGGGGTTTTGAGAGGGGTTTTGAGGGGTTTTGAGAGGTTTTGACTGATTAGGGTTGAGCATAACTAATTTTAAAAAATCAAAAAACATAAAACTTTGCACATAGTCTTATTATGTCGTATAGTAACGAGAAAAAATATAAATATGGTTTACATACATTTTACTGAAAAATCCTTCACAAAATTGTCATTCCTCAAACAATGTAGTATGGAGTTCAAGGAGAGAGTAGTGCGCACCGAGAGTAGGTGGAGTTTTGAAAATGAAAAGTGTGAAAACCTCACCAAAACTTCATTTTGGATTGACTAAGAAAGATCTGAACTTACTTTTCTCATTTTCATGTTTTAAACTTGTTTTATATATAATTTTCTATTAAACCTTGTTTTTCAAAAGAAAAGAAAAAATAGAAAATTAATTCAATAAATAGTGAGACTTTAGATTTACACTATATAGGTAGAATAGATGTGTAGAAAAATCATTTGGCTGGTTTAGACAAGGTGCCAAAAGAACTTGCTTAAATATGAGGTCGTTTACCCTACTTTTGGAGGTCATTTGAAACACACTTTTCATGACTATGAGTTCAACTTACCAAAAGGGCTCGGAATGATTAGCAAGCAAACATATTTCAGTTGAGGTACTTTAGATAGCACTAAAACATCAATAGCCCAAATTTAAATTTAAATTTAAATTTAAATTTGAATTTTTATTTGGCTGGTTTAGACAAACAAGTTCGAATAGAAATATGGGGATACATAGTGACTACCAGTACGCACCAAGTTACAAATATTATTACATGCCCCAAATTTTCAAACTGTTCTCTGTTCTACTTCTTCCTACCACGTCGTGTGCCCTTCTTCGCCTTAGCCCTTCTTATTTTTGGTTCTACTACACACACAAGTTCACTGATCATCTTGGTTTTCTTCACTGGTCTTTTCAACACCTCGCCAATACCCTCGTGATCGTGTCTTCAGTCTCAATGTTGACACCAGTTTCAGTTTCTTTGGTGTGTACCTCAACATGGGTTTCTTCAGTCTGAACCTCGACACACTCAGGTTCAGTTTCTTCAGTCTGAACCTCGACACGCTCAAGTTCAGTTTCTTCGGTGTGCACCTCCACATCAGTTTCTTCAGTCTGAATGTTGACTGCAGCAGGATTTTCTTCAGTCTGCTCAGGCTCAGGCACACTTCTCTTCTTTCTACCGCCATTGACTCTTGCTTTTTTTGTTGGCCAACACTGTTCAACAACAAGGGGCTGACTTGCTCGCTTCCTCCTGTGCAGAAAATGTTATAGAAATAGTAATTGGAAAAAAGCACCAAATCAAAACACAAACAAATAAACAAGAACATACTTTGGCTTATCAGGAGTGTAACGGCATTTGACAGATCCCACTATGTGCCCAAGTTCCTGGCACAACTTGCATCTGTTTTTGTTACCTTTTTGTGCCCTTTTTGGCTTTTCATCTTTCTTTCCCTTCTTACTACTCCCACCTTTCTCAAAGCATGCCTTGAATCTACTCTGTTTAGGCCTGCCAGCCTTTCTTTTCGTCAAGGGAGGACACATGGAAAATTCAATGTCCACTTCAGGCCACTGAGACTGATCTGTAAGTGCTGGAATTGGAGTGGCATATGCAGCTTTGAATCTTGCTACCGAATAATATTCATGCAGATATGGGTGCATGTTTATCTTCGGTTGGGATGCTAAGAAAAGAATGGCATGCTCACATGGTTTACCAGTGTGTTGCCACTCGAGGCAAGTGCAATCATGCAATTCAGTGTTAACAACATGTCTCCTTCAAGTTTTGTTATCTCTAACTTCAGCACCCCAAGGTGATGATTTTTCAACAAACAAATGTGAAAGACTTCTGCTCCTATTGACCACCTGTTGTACCACTGCTGGAAGCTTATCACCTTGCAGACAATCACCTATCCTTCTTCTCAATTCCCACAACCGCATGAGCATGATCCTGATTTGGTCAACCATGTCATGCACAGGCAAATCTTTTAACTCCTTCACCTTGTTGTTGAAACTCTCTGCCAAATTGTTGTTGATGTGGTCATACTTGATGGCAGTGTTGAATGCTGACCTGTACCATAACAAAGAATGGTAGGTGTTCAGCCATGGACCAAACTCATCACATGCTGCCATTATCTTATCAAGATGATATTTGTGTGTCTGTCTAGTGTAAGATCTTGCTGCTGGCCACATGCGCCCAAATTCTTCTCCTCTAAATTTTTTGATCAAATTCATCCACAAATGACCGAAGCACTCCCTCTGCTCAGCATGTGGGAAAACATTTTCACTGATTTTTCAAGCCCCTTACATGCATCTGTGTGTATAGCCAAAGGTGACACCGCCCTAGGCACCTTTTCAACTGGATCATGAACCATGTCCATGAAGCCTCTGTTTCTGACTGAAACAAGCCAACAGCAATAGGAAACATCCAGTTGTGTCCATCTAGAGCATTGCATGCTGCCAACTGACCATTCCACTTGCCTGTCAAAAATGATGAGTCTATGCTCAAATATGGACGGCACCCTGCTTTGAACCCATCGATGCAAGGCTTCAAAGCCATAAAAAACTTGGAGAACTTGACTTCACCTGAGGGTGATACCTCTGTATCTATCTCCACAACACTGCCAGGTGACCTCTTTTGCACCTCTGCTTTGAAGTTGTAAAGCATCCTAAATGTATTTGCCCAATCACCATATAAATTTTTCATTGCCCTTTGTTTTGCCTTCCACACTGTGGTATATTTCAGTTTAATGGGGTACATCTTTTCCAAGCCTACTTTGAGTTTCTTGGCAGTAGTGTTTAGTGTTTTGGCTAAAATTGGGGTGATCTTTTCTGCAACCCAAAGTTGTGATGTCATGGTTGATACTGTCTGTGAACTTGTAATACAAGTATGTTGATTGGGGATTTGGTTAACCCTGACAGTACTTCCATTAGGTTGCAGTCTAGCAGATATGTACCACTTGCAAGGCTTCACACTACCATCAAATCCTCTGCACCTCGCATAAAACTTCTTCCTATCAGTCCAAACAGTCTTGGCATCAAACTCATGTTTCTTGCATAAGTCTTGAAACACATCCTAAACTCATTCATGCTTGGGAACAACTTGCCTACTTCAATGACAGGGTTCTCTTTGTCATACACATGCACCAGCTAATCATCATGTGCATCATCTACTTCATCCGCAGCTTGTTCCATCAATTGTCCATCTACATCTTCATCAACATTAGCAGCAAACTAGATTCTCCCTCTCCTGCTTATCTCTGTCATCGATCGAATGCCAAAAAGTTTGGCCATCTCAATGCCGTGCATTGGTGCAATGACCAAATCAGTAGGCTCATCTAATTCAACTACATTCCAATCAACATTGCTGCAGTTTCATTTTCAGTTCCAGTCACCGTCCCTCTTCAGCTATTACTCGTAAGTTCAAGACACATGGGAATCAATGGCCTCTGTGTAGCCCACTCATCATCTACCATCTGCGCAGCCAATTGTGATGGCACATATCCAACCTTCGAAAAAATATTCAGATCAACCAGCTCAGCAAAAAAATTAGCTCGTTTGCTTGTCCAGCCGTTTTGCCGATCGATTTCATCAACAATCTATTCACCATCTTCCATTCTCACATACTCTCCTTTCCAATCATCAAACCGCAACAGTGATACTTCTTGCTCGGACCCCAAACAACTTTCTCCCAATTTTTCCACCCATTTCTTCTTGCCTTCTCTCCCATGTTCTGTAGAACTTGTAGATCAATCTCTGTAAACTCAACCTCCCATTTAACAATTGTGTCTCTCTCAATGTTCTGAATGCTACCATCAACTAATTTTGCCTTTGATGGAAAGAAATTGACCGTCAATTCAAGGTCCGGCGGCATCCCTCTGTCGATGGCGGACAGTGTGAGCCCGTGAGAAAGAGCAGACTAGGCCCTAATTGCATGCAAAATTGGATCAGAGAGAGGAGCATTACCTATTCGAAGTTGAATTTGGCGGCTCCATCTTAGTATGCCCACGGGCTCCCCTCACAACCTATCGATTCAACAAGCGAAAACAGAGGAAACGGGGCAGCTGAGATCTACGGGGCCGAGAGAGGAACGGGAGGGGGACTAGTGTTCTCACTCACCATTTTTTGAGGATGAAGGCTCCGCCGCCGTTGAGAACGAGGGCTCCGCCGCCGCCGTTGAGAACGCAAGATCCGCCGCCACCGGAGAAGAAGGGGGGGAGGGGGCAGAGTGGCGGGGCCGGCACGGTTGGGCGGCAGGGCACGGTCAGCTGTTTTGAGGAGCAATTAAGTTGGACCCACATGTCCTAACATAAACGGGCTTGGTTGACGACCAATTAAACCACATTTAACACCCCCTGTGGCCCTGGGCTATTTAACTGCTCAAATGTGTCGCACCACAGCCATTTGCTCGAACAACGTCGCACTCTAGCCAATTCACATAAAAAACGTCGCACAGGAGCTATTGGCCCCCAGTGGTGGGTTTAGGTGCATGGTTTTGGTAGACCTCGGTGCCATGTCCGCTGGGTCCCGATGTGACCCTCTTTTCCTTGACATTGTCTGTTTGGAAGTTGCTTACCACATAGTACACCATGTGGTATGTGATCCAATTCTCTATATACTTAGTGTTCGTTGCTCGCCTTGAGAATCGTTGTTGCCTGGTTTTCGCAGTACGTGGTCGATTATTTGTGAAGGCAGGCGTCGACTTCGGGCGTTGCTGCAGGAAGGGTAGCATTGATGGCCAATTGTGATGAAGTCGGAGCCAGTGGCTCCAGAAAATAGTGATGATCATGAAACTGCCGGTAGACTAGATTGAGTGACAGGGGGGTTTAACCAAGCCACGCGTATCACGTGTGATGCAATAAATTCGGCAGCTAAGAGCTAGTACCTCCGTCTAGGTTTATTGGCCCCCTAGTATTTTATGTCAAATTTGGACCACGAATTTAATTAACAAAATGTTAATGCATGTGACAAAAAATAGTATCATTGAAAACTATGTTTAAATGTGAATCCAATGATGAGCGCATGCATCGATTGATGTAAGAGGACGGGGTTTTAACCTTCTTTTCCAAAAAAAAAAATGTGAATCCAACGATATCATTTTTTATGACATGCATTAACATTTTGTCAGTTAAATCAATGATCAAATTTTGACATGAAATACGAGGAGGATCAATAAATGAGGACGAAGGTAGTAGCGGAGATACTAACCAGGGTTGACCGCATTATCATCGCTAGATCGCTGGAGAGAAGTACTGATTGGTATAATGTTGCTATTGTGACTGTTAAGGGTTTGCGCAAGGGTCTTCCAGAAGACCTGGAGCTTCATCCAGAGTCCTTGCCTAGAAGGGTGGTAGCTATTGGGCGTGAACCCAAAGGACTGTTGTGTGCCTCGATGGGCGAACCTATACTTGGTCGCGAGGACTTGGACAAGCGTAGCGCATTTGGTTGCAAGGACCTTAGGCTGTCAGACTGTCAAATCGCGAAGGTGAATTTCTGTCGCCTCTTTTCTAAACAGTGGTTTATATAGATAGTGACATTGCATCAGACTCCGATGAGGCGGTCACCTTGCCCTACTCTGGATGCATCCACTATCCCACTAACCGTATGTACTCTACGACTGATGTTTTCTTGTAACAGATTGGGATCGGTGGCCCCCTGATTAACTTTTTCAATGGGAGCCTCGTCGGCATGAACTTTTACGATGGAAGGCCCAATGGAACTCCTTTCCTGCCTTACAAGCAAATCTGTGAAGTCCTGCATCTGTTTGGGCTCGAGTTGGAACAGTATGCTTTTTCTTCTCTCTCTGCTACTTGCTCTAAATAGTACTACCACTGTAAAGTAATATAAGATCGGTTAGATCACTAAAGTAGTGATCTAAACGATTTTATATTAGTTTACAGAGGGAGTACAAAGGTAAGTTATTCAAGGAGAGCTTAATCACACTGTAAAACCTCATCGGGCAACAGGAGGAAGACCAACGAGGCCGTTCGCAGACTGGACGAAGGGCAAGACGAGACGAACAACCAAAACCGGTAGGATGGGTTCTTTCCGTTTGTCGGTGAAACTTTTAGTTGTTTGTGACTGTTCTATTCGACATCCGACTTACGATACAATGTGGAAACTAAACTTTGGATGGCAGGTGGCCGGTGCCGCCGCCGTTCTGGTACCATGGTTGGCTGGAGGTGAATAGGTTTGGCCCAATGCGCATGAGAGGGCGGGTTCTCCAGTAGATGCCTCCTCACCGCGATGTTGAAATGCTATTGATGTGGGTGGTTTGTTCATCCATGGATGTACGTCATCACCTGTATATATAAGCGTGGGTCACGTCGAGTGAATCTAGATTTCTTGCTTTTTTTTTATGTGTGTGAATCCAAACTTCATGCAGTTTCCCTCCGTTCCAAAATGTAAGTCTTTTTAGAGATTCCATTACGGACTACATACGGATGTATATAGACATATTTTAGAGTGTAGATTCACTTATTTTGCTTCGTTTGTAGTCCATAGTAGAATCTCTAAAAAGATTTATATTTAGGAATGAAGGGAGTATTGCTAGTTAGATGGACGTTTATATATATACTAGTACAAATGCCCGTGCGTTGCACCGGGCAAAAAAAAGGAGCACAACCTGCTTTATGCGCCATTTTTTATATTCAATTTTAATAAACATTAATAATAAGGTTACACTGATTATTGCTTTTTGTAGAATGAAGTTTGGACATGAAGAAGCAACTTAGCATTTTTTGTCCGATGGAAGAGTAGTTTTGGATGGAATGGTTGTCCATAAGTTTTATTTTTTACTTTTTGAGAAACTGCGAAAATTTCCTTATTTTTAATAAAATTCACAAAAATTGGGACACTTTTAAGTAAATGTGCCCCATGTGTTGCAACGGGAAAATCAAAATGATTTTGCAATGAAAGGAAAAATCACTTGATTTTACAGTTTAATATATTCTTTGTTTAGTACTTCAGTTACCCCTCTTTCGTGTACCGACCCCAATGCCAGGGTAGGAGGCCGAAGATGCTTGCCGCAAGCCCATACCTGACACGGCGAAACCTATTGCCAGCAATTCCGATCCACCACAGCCGCTCACCCTGCAACGCCAAGATGCTGCCTTGTGGTGCAACGGTGGACTGGTATCTGCTTGTCACTTCAATTAGTAAAAAAAAAAAGAACCAAGTATGCAATGTTGTCAACTTGTTGACGACTTTGTCCTAGGTGCTTGACATGAGCTCGTCATGCCTTGTGTGACACTCCTGTCCGAAAATATTCAGTTTTATCGCCATGGAAGAAACACAAAGATAGAACTCTTTTTCTTTATAAACTACATTGAGCACAAGACTACCAATAATTGCAAGGTGATCTAGTGAAATCAATTGGGCAAAGTACAAAGTACTTTTACAAACTAAAAGATGCACTTATATGGACAATATGAATGTATTAGGAGAATAAAGATTCTGACAATGAACTGTGGAGAAAAACAATGATGTCAAAACAACATTTTTTCCGCTAGATCCATAACTGTAGAAAAACATCCAATTCAGTGTATCATAAAGAGAGCTTAGCCATTCCACCTCCAGACAGTACAATCAGGTCTTTAGCTTTAGCTTAATAACCGAACTGCAAGTGAAAGCATGACTCTCCTGATAATAGAAGAACATGTCGACCTATTTGTCAAGAACCAAGATAGAATTGTCACGGTGTACCGTGTACGCCAAAAGCCAGAGCTGGTTCGTGAAGAAAACCAGCAGGCAGCTATGATCAATGTCACTAAATTAAATAGTCCAAATCTTTGTTTTTTATGTCGAAGTGGTGATCCAGTTCCTAGTAGTTGTTTGTTTTGGTAAGATCTCCATAATCCGGCTTTAACCACCAATATTTTACTTGAATATATTTACTGAAATGTCATAAAACTATATATTGTGAAATCATGTTGAAGACAAAAGTTCGTATAGGATTTTTAAGTATCCAATCTTAATATCTTTATAGGTATACTGGTAGGTCAAATTTCATCCATACTGTACAAACAGGAGGTCTACTAAAATCAATTGGCCAAAGTACATTTGCACTTTATAAAATGGACAGTATGACTATATTAGGAGAATACAGATGTAGACACTGAACTATGGAGAAAAACAATCTTAAGTAAATATCAAGAACTATTTGTATGGACAAATACGGTGGAATTCTGTACAGCAAACCAAGTTTGACTCAAATCAAGTGCTTGGATGTATCACTCTTGCATCTTTTCACTCTCCTGCTCAAACATTAGCCTTACTTATTCTCTTCAACCTAAATAAACAAAATTAGGAAATAATTAGTCACTAACAATATACAGAAAATTGACAGTAAAACAATCAACAAGTGTGTTCTGAAATTCCGATCCTACAAAAATAGAGAGCAAACACGTAGCACTACATCTCAAATATCAAACCTCTCTCAACGCCGGAGCTCCTCCCGAGGAGAGCCGCCGCCGCCGTGCACCACGTCTCCTGTGGTCCTGCCCGAGCCGTTCGCCTGCATCCTTTAGTGCGCGCATGTACCCACGACCCCGCCGCCCTATCCTTTTCCTTCTTCTCTGCTCTCTCCCTTTTTGAATTCTTCTCTCTTGCAGGGAAGCAACTCCCATGACACTCGAGCTCCGTGGAATTGTACAGGCAAGTAGCTTAACAACACCGATGAGACTGAATGTGCACACTATAGGAGCACCAATATACAAGGATATTACTGTGAGAGGCGACTGTCCACAAATTCAACTCTAGTGTTAATAATTGTCACCCATAGGAAATAAAGCATCCTCTTTAACAGTTTGTTGCGTCATTTGTAGAAGTCAAAGTCTGTCTAGAGCTTCTGGAAGTTGGTTCGGTAACCCTTCTCGAATTCCTTGGGGGATAACATACCGATTTTTGCAGACAACATGCATGCCAACTTCCTGGCAAATAGCAGCAATTTGAAAAAGATTGACACAGTGAATAACACAAAGGAGGCAGAAAGGGTGCCTAATTTACACAAGCAGTTACATAACATGTCATAATCAGGCATTGCTACTGCTATTATAGCTGTCAATATATATGAAACAAATGTATGGTGAGCAGAAGGTACATTTACTATGATAAACTTTTAAGAGTAAAGGATTTAAAGAATCATTATCATTTTCTAATTCAACTGACGCAATGAAATTTCTTCTGAAGACATAATCTTCCAAATCAACTCACATCAGCAGCACTGATTTTATCCGGTCTAGAGACATAATCTTCCAAATCAACTAACATCTTAAAGCTCCCTTTATCAAAAAATCAAATCAGATCGGCAACACTAATTTTATCTGGTCAGAGACATAATTTTCCAAATCATCCTCGTCACTCAAGTTCATCTTAATTAACAGTACAAACCTGAAAGAAAGGAGGTCATCCTAATTATCAGATGCGAACAAAACATAATCTCAAAGAAAATGAAGAAACTAAGATTTCAATAGACCGCAGCCACCACGATGCTCCTGCTCGTTGGAGAGAGAGAGGAGGGGGTGAACTGATCGGAGGAGGAGCTTGAGCACCCCATGGCCATGACCACCGGGCGGAGGAGCTCCATCCTATGGGCCGAGCTACGTGTGGGGGCGAGGTAGGAGCAGGGGAGGACTCACCGAAGCCGCGCCCGACGACACGGTGAGGGCTTGGGGTGGCGGTGGTGGCGAGTGGCGAATCCCGCCGGTGGAGAGGAGGCAGCGGAGCTAGGCGGCGATAGCAGAGAAGAGAGCAGGGGGGGGGGGGGAGCTGCCAACAGCCCAGGCGTTCGTGGCGGCGCGCGATGCCGGGAGGGGGAGGTCGGCAGGAGGTGGCGGCTGGAGCTTGGAGATCGAGATGGGATCGGGAGGCAGATTTTTTTTCATTTTATATCTCGACATACCGGTTCGGTTGACCTATTGTATGTCTCTGGGTTGAATACACTGAAACACAGGGACCTTTGTGTAAAACTGCATGACGACGACGATTCAAGCACTCCGTGCTTTATTATTAGGGATATATATATATATATATATATATATATATATATATATATATATATATATATATATATATATATATATATATATATATATATATATATGTCTGATGGACTGGTAGAAGTGCGCACATTTTTGGCAAACAGAGAGAAATGAGACGGCAGCTTGAGAAGGGAAGGTGTAGTACGTATAGAGATCTAACAACACGTACCAGGTTAATCGCAGACCAGTGTACGAGAAATACTGGCCTCTTCAAATGCAACGGGATACACCCCTGGATCCATGCTATGCATGGAACGTTACAGTGGAAGAAAGAACTCCGAACCGTGGGAATTTCCAGAAAACCTCAGTGAACAATGGTTGGAATGTACAAAAAAGAAAAAAAAACAGTGGTCTGAATTTCTCTATATATATGAAAAGAAAAGTGCAATGGTGAGAATTTGCATAAAAAATAAGAAATATTGAAAAGCGCTAGAAGGAGGGCTCGAACCTCCGACCTTGTGGTTAAGAAATATTGAAAAGCGCTAGAAGGAGGGCTCGAACCTCCGACCTTGTGGTTAACAGCCACACGCTCTAGCCAACTGAGCTATTCCAGCTTTATGATTTAAATTATATATGAACTTATTTACTACGTTTGTCTCTTATCTGCCGAAAATATGTAGATTTTGGCTCACCGAAAAAGGAAACGACGACCGGATATCAGACTATAGTTTACAGGCACTGCCTAGAATCGTTCAGTTATTTTCTATAAAGCTTACTACGTAATTTTTGACTTTGGTTTATTGGCTCATGCTCTCCTTATTAGCCATGGAACCACGAACTACTGTCTCGTCAGCATCGAGCCCAGGTGTCACCCCGTACATAGCATGCTGTTCACGCCTTGTACGTTTTTGGCGGTTCATTTGTTCACAAGAAGGTTGCGGACAACACATGCCCCCCCCCCCCCGCCGCCGCTTCCGCGAGTCGGGGCAACCCTAGTTGTGCCGCTGCGGGTCCTTCCGCCTCCCTCTCGTGGCCGCCGACACCGCGGCTTGTGCGTGCCTGAGGATGGTGGTGGTAGGGTGCTCTCGGTGCTGGCTTCCTCGCAGACAAGGGGCGGTGGGCTCACTTCACGGTGGCCCACATGGGGCGGCGACTGGCGTCGGGGGCCCTGGCTAGCGGCGAGGGCCTCTTTGCGCTGGGCACAGGGGGTTGGATCTGAGTCCCTCACAGCGTGTTGGCGGCGCTGGGGGCTCTCCTCAGCCTCTAGGCACGGTGCCGGCCTACCGTGCTCCGGTGGCCTGTGCTGGGCGCGCGCCGGCGGCATCTTACCCGTGCCTATGCTGGTGGATCTTGAGGTTCATAGGTGGTGCTTCGCTGACCTGGCTGGATCCGAGCGGATCTGGCCCGTGGTGGTCCGGCTTGGGGAGGTGGTGTTGTTGCTGGAGGTGGTGGGTGATGCTGGTGGAGGCTAGTGGTGGTGGGTGGAGGGACTGCTGCTGCCGGTTTTCGATCACCCGCCTTTGGTTGGTGCTGAGGCACATCAGATCTGGTCTCCGGCGGGTGCGCGGTGGCGCGCATGGGGCGTGTTGGTGCTTATGTTTGGCTGCAGCCCAGGACCATGGTGGTTCCTGGCCTCGGGCAGTGCTCCTCTGCTCCTTGCCGGCATGGTGCTCAGTAAGGTTCGGCGGCTCGCGCTGCGTCTGGTGGCCCTGTATTTGGATGGCCATTGGTGGATCTAGTGCCAAGTACTGATGTTTGGTCGTTTGCGGTCTTCGCGACAGTTCGTCGTGCTCCTTCGTCTTGGAAGGGCCCGATGGTGGTGATGGTCAGCTGTCGTTTTGCTGTAGGGATGTGCCCAAACTCCAGGTGAGAACCTTGCATCAACTATGTTGATGTCGGTGGCAATGGCGTCTGTGGACGTCATTTTCCTCGTAGGAAGTGCCGTTGTGGAGCTCCAGCACCTGCAGTACTTTGTTTTGTGGTATCCGGGTAAAAACCTAAGATCCGGCTTGTCGGATCGGACGAAGATCTTGTGTCCTTGTCGGCACTACCTCCTTAGAGGCGTCATCTTGGATACCCAAACGACGGCTTCTGGCTGCGTGTGGTCGAGGGTGCAGCGTTTGGTGGTGATGGTGGTGGTGTGGCTAGCTTGGGATCTGACGGAGGGTCCAATGGTGGTGGTGGTTGTGCGACTAGCTTGGAGTTGACAGTGGTAGTTTGGTGGTGTTCTCTGGGGTTTGGCGGCGGTGCCTTTGGCGCTGCAGGGTGGCCATTTGTTTCCCCCTCGTGAAGGTGTCTTGCTATGCATGCTGAAGACTCTCCCGTGGCGGCTTATGTATTGTGGAGAGCGTCCTGCTCTTGGTGATGTCGTGGTTCGTCTTTGCTCTTTGATGGCACAAGATGCCTCCCCAAATTGCTAATCGTTCCGATTTTCGTGGCGGGGCTCCCAGTCAAGGTTCGTGTTTTTGCACTCGTTGGTTGTAGACGCTCTTTAGTTGTGCCATGGGGCTCGGTATGCACGCAATGAGGTGTGTTAGGTTGCTTGCAAAGTCTAAGTATTGTGATCCCTCGACGACACCCCACAACTACTTGTGTCTTTCATGGTGATGGTCCTTTTAGTCTGTTAGCTAGGTCCTGCCTTTGTTGGGCGTCTTGTTCCTCTCTTCTCCTGTAACATTGTTATTTGTACGGTTTTCGGTTTGGTTTCCCTTATAAACGGGTCAACTTGTTTAGGTTTTTTATCCGGTTTCCCTTATAATCTGGATCACTCTCCCGGTGATTCTCAAAAAAAAAAAAGTAGACGAGCCAAGGCTATCAACCCGTAGAAGCTTGGAGCAACTCCCTCCTCAAACTCACTTTTACATCTTACCATACATATCTTTTTGCATGTGAAAATATATACATTTAATATAGCCGCTAGCCAACATTTTTCGAGATTTCCTCGGTGCCTCTCGCAGGGAGCATTGGCTCAAGAGAAATGTTGCTACTATTTTTAGTGTACATACCATATGTGGGAAGGTGAGGACGATAAGTTGAATGTTTATCCAATGACTCAAAAGATGGCTAAGAAAAAAATTCTAAAAGTTGAAAATAAATAATCACTCACTTAGGAGGCAATTGCTTTTGGCTCCCTCTCTAAACCGTTTACAGTTTCTAGTTCGTGTGATCCATCATGCCATTTCTTCTTAAAAATACACTTATAAGGTTTTAAATGAGCTTGTCGTGAGAGCCACGACTCATTCTATTCCGATGTTTCTCCCTCTCGCTAAACCTAGGCGAGTGGCCGTGGTGGATGATCTACCCCCGGCGAGTCTGAGGGCCCTCTCCCCTTTAGTTTATTGCTTCGATGATTGGAGGGGATGGAGACTCCAAGGTTTCAGTCCAAAGGTGGTAGTGTTATGAATAAATTTTGGGTTGTCTCTTCAGCGGTGGTGATAGTGTCACTATCGGTGTGGAATATGGTCTCCTTGCCTTGCCATCATTCCGGTTATCTTCGCATCGGCGGGAGGCATGTGGAAGGTGGTGTGTCCCTAGATATGGCTCTTCGGGCATGTCGTATTCTTCTGCATTTTGTCTTGGTTGTGTTGTTTGTAGAGCAGACAACATGGTTATATGTCATGATTCTCCAACTCTAGTTCTAACCGAGGATAGTTGGCTAACCTTATTGATGTGGAGCATCCCACAACATCAACATGTCAAGTGTCCCATTGTCAAGAGACACACGCATCAACCCACGTCATATATATAAAGTTAAATCTCCCCCTTTACACATGTGTACTTTGCTCTCTCAAAGATGGCATACTAATTGACCTTCCTACCATTTGCATCAATAGGTTTGAGCCGAATGACGAACATGCAATAGAGAAGGTCACCATATGTGAGGGAAGCATGGAACAACGAAAGAACCATGAATATGAAGTGGACAGACGTGCAGGCCACCGAAACACATGCTTTGATGAAGGATACTACTAGATTACTAGCTAAGCTAATAGACCCCTGATCCATGCCAAGCATGCAACGTTACTGTCGACAACGAAAAGAAAGAAATACTCTGATCCAAACAAGAAGAGCAACTAATGTTGGGAATCTAGAAAGAAGGCAATGAACAATTTCCAGAAACGAAAATAGCAATGGTGTGGTGTGAATTTACAAAAAAATAAACAAGAGACACATTGTGGAAATTAATAATAATAATAATAATGATGATGATGATAATAATAATAATAATAATAATAATAATAATAATAATAATAATAATAATAATAATAATAATAATAATAATAATAATAAAGAGCCAAAATGACGAACATGGAATGTAGGAGGTCACCATATGCGACGGAAGCATGGAACGAAGAAGGAACCCCGAAGATGAAGTGGAGAAGGCGATGCCGAATGCACCAAGGAGAAGACTCATGGAAACCCTAGAACTTTTGACCATCCAGCTCGGAACTTCCAGGCATACCCCCTACGTGACCTCGCCAACCTTTCGGAAAATCCTGAAACATGCCTCGAACCTTCTGGACTGTTCCGGAACTTTCAGCCTCGCCTGCGCCAACACTTGCAACCTTACAAACATTCCAGAACTATCCTGAATTCTACCCTGGAACATTTGGTCCGCAGAGCCCCCGGGCAGCCCCGGAACTTCTGGCATGCCTAAATGCAGTGATTTAGATGCACCCAAAACTTGAGTTGTGTGATCTGATTTTGTGACTTTCACACAGGTGTGACTAAAGTGCACCCAGTACACAAGTTTTGTGACCTCTAGCTAGTGTCATTTACTCGCAAAACAGAGACCGCAGCGGCTTTACTTGGCTGGGGGAATAAAGAACTAATCTTTTTGTCTTTGCTAAACTAATAATGCTCGGCCGGTCATCTTACCTTGACAGAGAGCAGAGGGAGAACACACTCTTAGCGCCCTAAAGGGTGATAGACACGACACCGTCTCTACTCGTCTTCTCGACACCTATTTTCCAAATGCGGCGATCAGACGTGCCTGTCAGGTCAGTAAGTTATGTGGAAACCATTTTTTGCATGACAGAACATGCTCAAGGTAGGTAGATTAGACAGTCATTGCGCTTTCTACCCAGCTAGCTAGCATGGTGCCATTTTCAATCCGATGGACGGACACATTTGGACATGGATTGGAAGCGGCTAACTAATTGCATATGCACGCTCGATGGCCTTTCAGTGCCTCATCATACCGGAGTCACTCATCATACTCCATGGTACTGTCCAAAGTCTCCATGGTGCTCCTAGTCCAGCAGCCGCAGCAGTACTGGTCCGATATATAGCTAGCCGTGCGTGCTGGATCCGCTGCAAAGACAACCTCCATGGTGCTCCTAGTCCAGCAGCCGCAGCAGTACTTGTCCAATATATAGCTAGCCGTGCGTGCTGGATCCACTGCAAAGACCGCAAGAGACGGACGTGCAGGCCACCGAAACACATGCTTTGATCAAGGATACTACTAGATTACTAGCTAAGCTAATAGACCCCTGATCCATGCCCAAGCATGCAATGTTAGTGTTGATAAAGAAAAGAAAGGAAGACTGGGATGAATAGAGGAAGAGCAACTAATGTTGGGAATCTAGAAAGAAGAGAGAAATTGTGGAAATTCACAATAATAATAATAAAGAGCTGAAAATAAAATAATGCGCTAGAAGGAGGGCTTGAACCTCCGACCTTGTGGTTAACAGCCACACGCTCTAGCCAACTGAGCTATTCCAGCTTTGTGTTAACTAAAAATTTATTTTTGCCTCTATTAATTGCGAGAGTATGATGCGGCTTTGCCTCGCAAACATCTGGCAATAGCTATGTTGTTGCATAAGTGTTATAATCTGACATAACTTTCATTCTAAGCACATCTACATCTGGGGAGGAAATCTAAATCCCTGTGGTGCCATTTAATATATGTTTAGATATAATCAATGGGATTGTACTGTGAAAAAATCACTCCCAACTATAAAAACAGAAGATGAGGTTAGAATTTATTAGCATGTCATAAGCACATAAAAGTTGCAACTACATAAAAAAAAAACTTTTGTTTCAAAATTTGGTAGTAGCACGCATGGAAGGAATAACACATGCGCTCTCGTGCCCTGCCATCATGAGAGAACAGCGAAATAAAAGTGAGAATACTATTAAGGTATGAACGTATATGAAAACTTGGGCATTTGTTGCACATACAAAACTATAAATTATGGACTTGCAACAAAAACTTCATTAGTCTAGAACAACTTCTTTCTGTCTTGTTCTTTTGCATATCATCAATATGATAGTATGTTGGATCTCCTCCCCTACGCTTTGCGCCTAGGGTTTTTATCCTCTCGGGCGATCTGCCGCCCCTGAGTACTTCCACCCTCCGCAAAGCCTGATCGCCGCCTCCGTCGATTGTGCGGCGCCCCAACCTCGTCAGGATGGCCTCACCCTCGGACGCCAACTCTGCCACCAGTGGAGGCGCTTCGGCGGCCGCAACCCCCATCCTGGAAGATTTCTTCGATCAGTTAGATTTGAACGATGAGGAGTTCAATGATGTTGAGATTGATGAGGAGGATCCAGAAATTAAGGAGAGCGTCAGGTGGCTAGCCCTAGCTAGGGTTCACACCGACAAGAACTTCTCGCAGGCAGCTTTCTACAAGGATATGAGGGCGGCCTGGAATCTGGCGCAAAAGGGTTAGATTTCGCCCGGTCGGACCCAACAGATTTGTTGTCCAAGCTTCCTGCCTGGGCGACTGGGAGCGGATGATGATGCAGGGCCCTTGGATCTTCCGCAACATGGCGGTCTTGTTGTGTTCGTATGATGGTTTCACCAAGGCGGATGATGTGGTTTTTGATCATATGCCCATCTGGTTACAAGTTCACAAACTACCTGATCCCTACTGCAAACAAGGTATTGTGGAACGACTCCTTAAAGGGGCTGGAGAAATCCTAGAGATGCGGTTGAATGGCAACACCCGTGGAGACTATATTAGGGTTAGGGTTAACCATGATATCAAGCAGCCTCTGACAAAGTTTGTTAGCGTTGTCCGTGCGTAGGAGAGGAAGGTGTATTTGGTGCGGTATGAGAAGTTGGCCCGTTTTTGCAGTTTCTGTGGTCGGATTGGACATGAGCACAAGGAGTGCGGATCCGGGGTTCATGATAAGCAAAGTCTCAAGTTTGGCGACTGGCTATACGCTGACGGCCCCAGTCGGCCGAGGCCTGAGCAAACCCCCAGCAGGGCAGATAAATCTCGCCCGATGAGGAAGAACGACAGCCCTAGTGCTTCCTTGGACCCTGGCCTCAAGGCTTTGAACCCCGAGACGCTTGACACAGCAACAAGCCCGGTGAAAAACCCGGGTACAATCATGGATATTGATAGGGATGCGAGGAAGAGATTGAATATGGATAGTGTGGGAGATGATACTTTGAACAAACCAAAAAGCAAGAAGGAGGTACTGGCCATCACGGATGGCAGCGGTCAAGATCTAGGAGAGAATGCCTCGCCAACGAGCAGCTCTTCTGGCAGTAAACGTGTCAAGCTCACCAAGGATCATGCAACAACTCAGAGATCGGCGGCTTCCCTCGAGGAAGACCGCCGGACGCAATGAATGCTCTAGTTTGGAACTGCCGGTGGGGGGGGGGGGACCGCCGGACAGTTCGTGAGGTTTTGGCCCTCTCAAAAGCCAATAACCCCAAGCTTGTCTTCCTGTGCGAGACTAGGCAAGCTACTGTGAAAATAGAGAAGTTACGTTGGAGACTTGGTCTGAAAGGTTTTCATGGTGTGAGTAGTGATGGGAGGAGTGGGGGGTTAGCACTCTTCTGGGATGAGTCCCTCTCGATCACGGTGAATGATTCTTGTAATCGCTATATTGATGTCAGTGTGGTTGATGGTGGATCAGGCACATCTTGGCGGTGCACCTTTGTCTATGGAGAACCCAGGGTGGAAAACCGCTATCGTATGTGGGAGCACATTTGCCGGCTTCGAGCTTTCTCGCGCGAGCCGTGGATGGTGTGTGGCGACTTCAATGAAGCTTTGTGGCAACATGAGCATCTATCAAGGACGAACGCCGGAAGCTCAGATGGTGGTCTTGAGAGATTGTTTGAGGTGTGTGAACTCGAAGACCTAGGCTTCTCGGGGATTCCGTTCACGTATAACAATGGCCATGACTCAGACCGTAATGTTCAGGTGCGATTGGATCGTGCTTGTGCCGATGAGGCTTGGCAGGATACGTTCCCGTTAGCAAGGGTGGTTCATTTGGCCACCTCATGCTCGGATCATTGCCCCCTGTTGATACACTTGGAGGGTCTGCAGGACCAGCAGCGTCGACCTTCCTCCTTGCGTTATGAAATTATGTGGGAACGTGACTCTGGCCTGCCTCAAGTGATTGCGGATGCATGGAACAAACGTAAAACTGCAGGCAGCATGGGGTCGGTGGCCAAGTCCCTCCGGGAGGTTTTGAAGGATATGAAAGAATGGAGTAAAAAGGAATTTGGCAATGTGTTGAAGGATATTGAGAGGCTCCGCACACAACTGACAGACCTTCAGATGGCTGGAGCAGACCGTAATGCAGTCCGGGATAAAATGAACCAGCTCGATGAGCTCCTATACAGGGAGGAGATGCTATGGCTACAACGTTCGCGGATCACCTGGCTGAAGGAAGGTGAGCGCAACACCAAATATTTGCATCGGAGAGCGGTTTGGCGGGCCCGTAGGAACCTGATACAACGCCTAAGGATGCAGGATGGAACGTGGTGCAGTGTTCCATCAGATATGGAGAGGATGGCTCACTCCTATTTTAAGGAGATCTTCACAAAAGATCCAACCCTGTCCCCGGATGAGGTGTTGGATTGCATTGCTCCAAAAGTTACGGAGGAGATGAACATTATGTTATGCCGGCCTTATTCCGAAGAGGAGATGTCTAATGCTTTATTTCAGATCGGGCCCCTCAAAGCTCCGGGATGCGATGGACTACCTGCTAGGTTTTTCCAACGGAATTGGGCTCTACTTAAAACTGAAAGTTTTGCTGCGGTTCATGAGTTTTTTGCGTCTGGAATTATGCCGGATGATGTTAACGATACGGCTATTGTGCTAATCCCCAAGGTTCCTCATCCAAAGGACCTGAAAGATTTTAGGCCAATAAGCTTGTGCAATGTCATATACAAGATCATCTCAAAGTGCATGGTCAACCGATTGCGGCCTATTCTCAATGATCTCATCTCTGAAAATCAGAGCGCCTTCACCCCGGGGAGGCTGATCTCTGATAACTCTATTATTGCGTTTGAATGTATTCATCATATCCAATCAATAAAGAACAGTGCAGAGGATCTTTGTGCTTACAAACTTGATCTCTCCAAGGCCTATGATAGGGTGGATTGGGTGTTCCTGGAAAAAGCCTTGGCCAAGTGGGGCTTCTCACCTGACTGGATTGCTCGGGTTATGGCATGTGTTTCGTCGGTGAAATACTCGGTAAAATTTAACGGGAAGCTGCTGGAATCCTTCTCTCCGTCGAGGGGCCTCCGTCAAGGTGATCCTTTGTCTCCTTTTCTCTTCTTATTTGTGGCTGATGCTCTCTCTGCGTTGGTGGAAAAGGCTGCGAGGGAGAATGGTCTTAGTGGAGTCAAGATCAGTAGAGGTGCACCAGTGATTACACACCTATTATTTGCGGATGATTCCCTCCTATTTTTCCATGCTACAAATCAGCAGGCATTGTTAGTGAAAGGGTGTTGAACACATTTTGCGACGGCGATCGGACAACTCATAAACCCGTTGAAGTGTTCCATTCTCTTCTCAAACCAAAGGCCGTCCAATGTTATTCAGAGGTTAAACACACTGGATATCACCCTAGAAGTGTTCGAACCCAAGTATTTGGGCTTGCGGTTCGGAGGGGAGGATGCATAAAGGGAAATTTGAGACTCTCCAAGAGCGTTTGAGAAAAGTGCTTGTAGATTGGAGTGAACAGTACATGTCGTCGGGGAACAAGGAGATTCTTATTAAGTCAGTGGCACAGGCCTTACCAGCATATGCAATGAGTGTCTTCAAACTCCCGGCTTCGGTTTGTGATGATCTTACACGGATGATACGTCAGTATTGGTGGGGGGTAGAGAATGGAAAGAAGAAGATGGCATGGATGAGCTGGGATAGGTTGCATCTGCCTAAACCCATGGGGGGCATGGGGTTTAGGGATATGAGGGCGTTTAACCAAGCGCTACTAGCTAAGCAAGCCTGGAGGCTCCTGGATAGACCAGATAGCCTATGTGCGCGGTTGATGAAGTCAAAATACTATCCTTCTGGTCAGCTTTTGGATACGGTGTTCCCGGGCTCTGGTTCTGAGGTATGGAAAGGTATTCTACATGGCCTTGCATTGGTCAAGAAAGGCGTCATCTGGCGGGTCGGTAATGGCAGGATGATCCGCACCTGGCGCGACCCTTGGCTGCCCCGGCCTTTTTCCTTCCGTCCGATAACTCCTAAGAGAAACTGTCGTTTTAACAGAGTCTCTAACTTTTGGATGATAATGGTGCATGGAATCAGACTCGGCTGAGGGAGTTCTTTTGGCAAATGGATATTGATCACATCCTGAAAATCAGAACTTCGCCTCGCCAACGTGAGGACTTTTTGGCCTGGTTCCCGGAAAAGAGTGGGGGGTTTACGGTGAGGAGTGCATACAAGCTGGCTACATATGATCACAATGTTAGTACAACAAATGGTGCCTCCAGTATTGCCCCAGATGGGAACCGGTCAGGATGGAACTACATCTGGAAGTCCAGGGTTCCTCAGAAAATGAAGATCAACGCATGGAGATGTGTGACGGGGACTTTGGCAACGCAGAGTTGCAAGGCATACAGACATCTGACGACACGATCAACCTGTCAGATTTGTGGGGTGGAGAAGGAGGACTCATTTCATGCCTTGGTGACTTGTTCATATGCACGTTTGCTCTGGATTAACATGTGCTGCCGCTGGCCAATCCCGGAGGATGATTTCTTAATCCATGATGGGAGAGAATGGTTAACTACTTTACTGGCGAAGTGCTCGACTGATGTTCAGGACATGCTACTTATGTTTATTTGGCGGATTTGGCAGCTACGTAACGACCTGATCCATGGGAAGGAGATCCCTCCTGTACCAGCCACCGTCGAATTCCTTGACAGTTACTACAAGTCATTAAGCTGGCTGCATGCTACACTACGGAGGAGATCATTAAAGGAAAAATGTCAACCGGGGAGATGCCGATACCTGACCAAAAGGGCAGGGTCATATCGACTCCATGGCCGGCGCCTCAGCCGTAGGGTGGCTCTATCGGTTGATGGCTCGTTCTCAAGGAGGATGGATCTGCTCTTTGTTGGTATGGTGCTTAGAAATGAAAAAGGAGATGTCCTAATGGCTACCTACCGTTTCATCTTCTATTGCAATGACCGCTGGAAGCGAACTACATGCGATCATGCAAGGTTTGGCCCTAGCACTACAACACTGACTTGCGGTGGTGGTTCAATCGGACTCGTCTCAAGCTTTGTCTAGCTTAACAAATGAAACACTCCTACGTTCGGCGTATGGACAGATCATCATGGAGATCAAAGCACTTCTTGGTACTAGGGAGTTTTTTCCTCAAAAGATTACTGGACTTCAAAATAGAGTTGCCGATCGGTTGGCTAAATATAGCCGCACCGAAGCGCAAGCACTGCTGTCTGGCTGCGCTTGGTTCCACCTTGTATTGAGGACTTGTGGCCTCTCGACTGTAACTCTATAACTCTTTAATAAACTCCCTTTACCCTCGCAAAAAAAAATATGATAGTATGTTAGGCTGAAAATTCACCAGCATGCTCTCCATTTCCACCTGACTACCGTGAAAGAACAATAGATATACTTTTAAAAATGCCATATGGAAAGTACCTAAAAAGTGATTTAGAAGTCATAAATACTACTCAGGGACAACCGAATTGTACTCTATTCATGGACAAATACTATCTCGTTTTTATAAATGTTGTATTGGTAGACAATACTGTGAGTGCTGAAAGTAAACTCAATCACAATAAGTTCATCATTCTCTTTATCTCTGCCAACAAACAAGCAAAGCAATACGTACATTAAGACTGAGCTTTTCATAGTAAATATGATCAAACTATCAGGCTCCACCCTGTATAAACCTTGGACGTGCACAGATTGCACAACGCATTGAAAAATACATCATTTAGTTATGCTTAAACTGAAGTAAATGTAAAAACAAACTCAGAATCGCAAAAAGAAAGATATTACAAAAAAAAGTTCTCAAAAAGAGAAAAAGGAATGACCTCATCATGTGACCAAAAATGAAGCCGTGTGAACTTAACCACATGTTGCAAGAGTGCGGCGGGAGTGCTCTGATGCTAAGCCAAGGTTAACACTGGTGCGGATATGCCTGGGTTTTTTTTGTGGCTCGCATAAATGTTAGCTAAAGAACACAATGAGAAAATAATCATGGAGCCAAAGTGAAGCCAATTTCCACCCAGGCAAGGGGAAGAACTGTTCCTTCTATGAGTAGCTTTATGCTATATCCATCTACTTCATACACGGACATATTGCCCAAGATATACATATGTATCTATTTTATACATAAATTTGCCAAGCGGGGCCGTTTGACTGAAAAAAAAACCGACTCATGCATCACATGGAGCAGCTAATTCGAGCTCAAATCCAAATGGGGTCCATTGTCAGCAACTTTAACTTCAGTTATTCCAGTATGTTTATATTATAATTTATAAATAAGTTTCAAATAATTATTGAAAATTGTACTTCTAGGGTGTATGTATAAAGGAGTTATGCAACTGCACTGAATTTGTCACACAGCATAAAACAAAACGAAAATCAGGTGAAGGACCTATTCAAGTTGAAGAAATATCAAGCGATCCACTTAACATCTTTGCCCCATCCTTCTTCTCATTGTTTAGTATAAGAAAGATAAATTATGAGAATAGAGATAGAGTTGTATTCATCTGCTGCCACTAAGGAAACGTATTCTAGCATATCATCAGTCACCAATATTTGAAAAATCAATCTTCTGCTATTGAAATGGATAAAATATGCAGAGATCAAATGCGAAGAAAAATAGGAAAAGCTTGTACCCCAAACATGAAGGTGAATCTTGGTTTTCAGTAGTTTGTGAATCTTCGCTTGTTATCTCAACTAGGTTGATTGAAACGATTAGGCATACATAGACCATTTACCATAGATATGTGTGCCTTCCATTTTTACTGACCTATGGTATCGCTACAGCAAGGATGTGTGTATGTGATTTAGTACTAATCCTTCATCCATTACATGAGCCTATCTGGCATCTTGTTAATTTATATTTTTCCTGTGCTGTTGTGGTTTTCTTATTATTTCAAGGTATAATATAATGCATGCCATCAAGTTTGTTGTTTATAGCTATCAAAATTGAATAGTAATTAGCATCTACAAGGCATTGATAAAAACTCCCTTTAAATTGCTCAATGCCACTTATTTGTCGTTCTCATTTGTGCACCAATCCTGAAATTGTAATCCATTTATCGTAGGTCTATAATGGAATAATGAACTATGCTGCAACAAAATATTTGTACTCTCTCTGTTATGTTCCATAGGTTGGAGTGCTGAATGAAGCTGGACATATATAACGATTGTCTCTCTTCTCAAGATATGTTATTTGGTATATGTTTCTGACTGACCCCTTTTTACTTGGTGTGTTCACCTAGGTAAATCAAACTGATCAAGTGTATAAGAGTCCATGGAGGTTGTCATCTCTCTCCCAGTAGGAAGCTCGATTGCCAGGAAGCACTAACACGAGGCAAAACGATGGATATTTTTGGTTTTGTACCAGCAAGATGCTTGTTGGGCGATGGTAATTTCAGTCTTTACCACTTGGTCTTGCCGGCCATATACTAAAAATGATCTGTATGCCTCATGTACTCAAGTACTTAAATGCTTGATGAACACTGATAATTTCAGTCCTTAATTTGCTCTACTTCCAGTTTGACATGTACGCATGGTTCTACTTGCCTCTTGTGATGTGTTCTCATGTACTCAAGTACTGAAATGATTGCCGAGCAGCTATAATTTGAATCCTTAAATTGCTATATTTTCAGTTTGACATGTACGTGTGGTTCTACCTGATCCGGGATGGCTTACTATCTCATGTGCTAAAATATTTGTGATGTATATTGTCGTTTCTTAGTGACCAAGATGTTCAACACTCTTGAAAAATTAGTGGTGTCACATAAATGTATCTGGATTTCATGCAGTAAATATTTGCTCAGATTTTATATGAGACCAGTTGTTTCAGACTAAGAGGAGATGGGCACTAGCACAGTTCATATCTAAAATAGTTGTATCACTAGTGGAAAACGGGGCATTAGTCCCGGTTGGTAAGGACCTTTAGTTCCGCAGTTGTTTCAGACTAAGAGGAGATGGGCACTAGCACAGTTCATATCTAAAATAGTTGTATCACTAGTGGAAAACGGAGCATTAGTCCCGGTTGGTAAGGACCTTTAGTTCCGGCACGTGTAGCTTACCACCCCACCTACACAACCATGTGACTTTGGATGGGATGCTTTCCTTTTGAACTAGCCTATGGAGGACTTTTAGTCCGGGTTGATAACACCAATCGGGACTAATATAGGACTTTTAGTCCGGGTTGGTGATACAAACCGGGACTCAATGGGCTCGTGGGATCCCCAGCCTAACGCCATCCTACCACCACCCCTTTAGTCCCGGTTTGTACCACAAACCGGGATTATAGGTCACAAACGAAACGGGACTAATGCGTAGCCGTTTGAACGCTAACAAAGTGTGCAAGCATCCGGAGTTGGAATATATGCTTTGATGAGGTGATCAAAGCATATGGTTTTATACAGACTTTCGGAGAAGCCTGTATTTACAAGAAAGTGAGTGGGAGCTCTTTAGCATTTCTAATATTATATGTGGATGGCATATTGTTGATTGGAAATGATGTAGAATTTTTGGATAGCATAAAAGGATACTTGAATAAAAGTTTTTCAATGAAAGACCTCGGTGAAGCTGCTTATATATTGGGCATCAAGATCTATAGAGATAGATCAAGACGCTTAACAGGACTTTCACAAAGCACATACCTTGACAAAGTTTTGAAGAAGTTAAAATGGATCAGTCAAAGAAAGGGTTCCTGCCTGTGTTGCAAGGTGTGATATTGAGTCAGACTCAATGCCCGACCACTGCAGAAGATAGAGAGAAAATGAAAGTCGTTCCCTATGCCTCAGCCATAGGTTCTATCATGTATGCTATGTTTTGTAACAGACCTGATGTGTGCCTTGCCATAAGTCTGGAAGGGAGGTGCCAAAGTAATCCAGGAGTGGTGAGGGAGTCCTGGACTAAGGGGTCCTCGGGTGTCCGGCCTGTTAGCCATGGGCCGGACTGATGGGCCGTGAAGATGTGAAGACCGAAGACTGCACCCGTGTCCGGATGGGACTCTCCTTGGCGTGGAAGGCAAGCTTGGCGACTAATCATGTACAGTCCTTTTTATGTAACCGACTCCATGTAACCCTAAATCTCTCCGGTGTCTATATAAACCGGAGAGAGTCCGGATAGGCGGAGACTTATTATCATAACCATAGGCTAGCCTCTAGGGTTTAGCCTCTACGATCTCATGGTAGATCAACTATTGTAACACTCATATTCATCAAGATCAATCAAGCAGGAAGTAGGGTATTACCTCCATAGTGAGGGCCCGAACCTGGGTAAACATCGTGTCCCATGTCTCTTGTTACAATCGACCTTAGACGCACAGTTCTGGACCCCCTACCCGAGATCTGCCGGTTTTGACACCGACATTGGTGCTTTCATTGAGAGTTCCACTATGCCGCCGGCAAAGGGCTCGATGGCCCCTGCGATCGTCTATAATGACGTTGTCCAGGGAGAAACCTTTCTCCCTGGACAGATCTTCGTATTCGGCGGCTTCGTACTACGGGCCAACTCGCTTGGCCATCTTGAGCAGATCGACAGCTACGGCCCTGGCCATCAGGTCAGGTTTGGAAGCCTGAACTATGTCGCGGACATCCGTGGAGACTTGATCTTCAATAGATTTGAGACCGCGGCAACCGCTCCCCTTCACCCCGATAAGCATGGCCTAAACCTGTCATCGGGCCGCATCCAGGAGATAGCTCCTGCAACAGCTCTGGCCTTAGACCTGGAGCAGATCGAGCCATCCAAAGATGGGAAGATCAACCCCATCATGGAGGCTACCGATTCCGCGGCGTTTGAGCCGCACAAGATTCTACTTCGCATGATATCTGTATCCACGGAGCCCCGGACTCGCCTCTGGCGACGAGTCCGAACCCTGCGAGCCCGCAGAGACCGAACTCGATCGTTTATCGATTTTCAAGTTCAGCGCTGCAGACGTTTTCCAACACTCGCCGATGGGCGATGTACTAAACTCACTAAAAAGCCTATCCCTGGCAGACGACTCGCCGCCGAACTATGTTCGGTTCGAATTTGCGGCGGATGAAGAAGAATTTGCTTCCCACCCGCCACCCACTTCATAGCCACCATCGAAGACCGAACCAACACGCTTAACCCCAGCCCCGAAGACATCGACGGTACGGACGACGATGAGGGGCAAGGCCAGAACTCGTTATCCACTAGACGCGGGACGACCACTTCCTGGTATGACGTGTGCATGGTAGACACACCCAATGACGCTCCCGACGATGACAGGGAGGATCATGTTGAAGATAAACCTCCTGGTACACAGTCTAAACACCGGCGCCTCCGGCGCCACCCCAAGTTGCGTCACCCAATAGAAAACAATACCAGCACCGGAGAAGATAACACCCCGGACACTAGAGACCTTGTTGAGGAAGGATCCGAACAGGAGGAACAAGAAGGCGGGCAAGATAGCCCTGACGAACATGCCATATATGGAGACTCAGAGGATAGCAATTACCTCCCACTCTCTGAGGAAGAGGAGACCCTCGGCAACGAGGATTTCATCGTGCCTGAGGAACCTCTCGAGCAGGAGCGCTTTAAACGCCGGCTAATAGCCACCGCAATGAGCCTAAGAAAGAAGCAGCTGTAGCTTCAAGCAAGCCAAGATTTGCTCAATGATAGATGGACCAAGGTCCTGGCCGCCGAAAAATACGGCCTTAGCGGCCCAGACAAAAGCCACCCCAAGTGTAGGTGGCTCCCTCAATACGACGGCGAGGCGCTGGAGCCCACACCACCATCGCACAATGCAGCAGGCCGACCACAGTTCGGTCCGGATCAAGCAGCAGCCTAAGTAGAACACCATACCACCCCACTCGGCCGTCAAGGCAAGAGCAAAACAGCTCGGGGGCACACTCGCGACACTCAACAAAACCTGGAGGGCAGAGCAGGTCATGCAAGATCGATGTACAGATATCGGGGACATGCCCCAACCAACGACGATGATCACATATTCGGACGCCACAGACTCGACCGCGCCCGGTCCAAAAGCCGCAAACGGACTCCACCGGAGGTGCTCCACAGTGTGAACCAACACAGAGGAGCCGCACACCCTCTCTGCTTCACCGACGAGGTAATGGAACATGAATTTCCAGACGGGTTTAAACCCATTAACATCGAATCATACGATGGAACAACAGATCCCGCGATATGGATTTAGGATTTCCTCCTCCATATTCGCATGGCCCGAGGAGACGACCTTCACGCTGTCAAATAACTACCTCTCAAGCTCAAAGGGCCAGCACGGTACTGGCTAAACAGTTTGCCAGAAAATCTATAGGCAGCTGGGAAGATTTGGAAGACGCCTTTCGAGAGAACTTCCGAGGAACATATGTCCGGCCACTAGATGCCGATGACTTAAGTCACATCGTCCAGCAGCCCGGCCAGTCATCCAGGGAGCTCTGGACTAGGTTCTTAGTCAAAAAGAACCAAATTCTCGACTGTCCGAACGCGGAAGCCCTCGCGGCCTTCAAACATAGCGTCCGTGATGAATGGCTAGCACGTTACCTCGGCCAGGAAGGACCCAAATCCATGACGGCCCTCACCGCTCTAATAACTCGCTTCTGTGCGGGAGTAGACAACTGGCTTGCTCGTAAAAGCAATAACGCCAGCGACCCGGGTACTTCCGAAATCCGAGACGGCAACGGCAAGCCACGACGAACTGAATTCAATAGTCGTAATATCAATGAAAGATCATGCGACACAGCGGTCAACGCCGGATTAATCAATCCAAAACCCGGTCAACGGAAGAAGCCACTGAAGGCAAATCAAGATGGACCATCCACCCTTGACAGGATATTGGACCGACCTTGCCAAATTCATGGCCATCCTGATAAGCCAGCTCATCATACCAACAGAAATTGTTGGGTCTTCAAGCAGGCAGGCAAGCTCAACGCCGAACACAAGGGGGGGAGGCCGCCAGAAGATAAAGACGATGGAGCGGCTCACCAGCCGAATACCAAGGGCCAGAAACAGTTTCCCCCCGAAGTTCGACCACTCCCGAAACGGAAATAGCAGTTCGGCTTCCGCCGCCCATCTCTTATACCGGCAAGATTTACACCGCGCGTACATCATTACGCACTCAAGATACCATGGGCGTCGACGGAAGCACAATACGGATAACCCTGCAAGCATCCCCGTAACATTTTTTATCTGTTTTATGTTTTTTATTTCTTTATTATCTTCTAAGAAACAGGTGACCAAAAGGACAGCATCTACAACGGACTCTATAGGAGTTCGGATCCGTACACTCACCTAAGGGGCTAATTCCGTCAAGGATTACCCCCACCCCCACCCCCCGAGGACGGGCGACGCAGACGTGCGACAGGAGGTCCAAATTAACTTTTTGTAGACCATACTCTTTATTTTTGAGCCTGTATTATGCCTGTTTCCTCCTCCCCGACCCAGAGCATGTCAAATAAGTTCGGTTGGTGGTTTTCTTATGTATATGAATTTATCATTGGCATATTGCTCTGCTCCCAGTAAAATTTTATCCGAACTGATCTTCTATACTCTCTCAATAATGAGTCTGGCCTTAACGGCCACTTTACAGATGCACCTCGGCATCGCCTGCCAGGGGCTCGGTATGGGGAAAAATGAGTTGCCAGCAAAGTCCGAACCGCTTTAGAGCGTACTTCGCGTCACGGGTTTTGGCCTTATATGCATCAGCTCCGGATCATGTCTTGGGTCAATGGTTGGGTTTCCCTGCTCCTGTGCTTGCTACCCTATGTTCCGCTCTATCGGCTATGGTAGTAAAGGGAGAACTACTGCAATTGTGCCCTGGCTTAGACCGGATGAGCACCTCCGTAGAGAAAGCCGAAAACCGACTGTCATGATGCTGCGCGAGCTAGTCAACCACTCGATGACTTCTCAGAATCTGTCGCGATTCCTCCGTGTAACACAAAGGACCTCCTTTCTCTGTCATATATGTAACGCACCACATCGGAATAAGTCGCATGCATACCAGGGGCTATGTCATAGCCCCAACTATAAAACTCCTATGGCTAGGTGAAAGTGTTAACGCCCTATAGTCCGATTGCCTGGTTCGCCGCATTGTCACCTCCTTTATGGACCAAGACGTTGGATCAAGAGTGATTACATGCTTTCTCCGAACACCCCCGCACTTCCTACGAGGGGGCTGAAGCTAACAACTGGAAAACTTTCAGATTATATTAAAACGGCCGCACAGGAGGAGCACAAGCTTTTGAGCAAAATATAAAAATATATTAATTATAAAATTGTCTTTTACAACTCTAATACACCTCACTTGAACATTATGTTCTTCGGGCATTGACCCTCTATCAGGTAGGCGGCTTCCAGGACGTCTTCAAAGTAATGCTCTGGCTCATTACGGTCCTTGCCCTTGGGCGGACTCTTCGCCGCAACATCGATGGCCTTCATCTTACCCCAGAATGTCTTGACTCGGGCAAAAACCATCCGTGCACCTTCAATGCACGCCGACCGCTTCACAGCGTCGATGCGCGGCACCACGTCAACAAGACGCTGCACAAAGCCAAAGTAACTCTTTGGAATAGGATCATGTGGCCACAACCGAATTATTACATTCTTCATGGTGTCACCGGATATCCTATGAAGTTCGGCCCATTGGGACATCTGTTCGTTCAGCAACAGAGGGCGCTTTGATGCGCCAAATTGTGACCAGAAAAGTTTCTCTGTTGCATACCCCTCTTGCGCTCGGTAAAACTGCGCCGCATCGGAAGAACTCTTCGGCAAGTCCAAAAATTCAGCCGGAGAACTCCAGACCTGGTTCAGCTGAGCATAGTCCAGATCGCCGAACTTAGTCTGAAGCAAAAAGGGCTTACTGGCCGCTATCTCCTTAGCCTGCCGAACCTCTTCACGAACTGCCCTAGATTCAGACGGTCTTCACTCGCCTCTCGTAAGGCCTTATCAAGCTCAGCCGTTTTGGCTTTACTCTCCTTCTCAAGATATTCACAGCGGCTGGCAACATTCTCCAATTCAAGCGCCAGTGACGATATTTTCTCCTCATTTTGGCGCCGAGCTTCTTGTTCGGCTCTGAGATCAGCCGATGCCTTCTCGGCAGCCGCATTACTACACCGGGCCTGCTCCTTGGCCCGGGCTAGCTCCGCCCGAAGAGCTTCAACGGCGGCAGCACCATCTGCATTCGTGTGTATTTCATATAAAACTCTCTTCCGCTTCAGGCCTCAATCACAAGCACATTGGTGTAAAGAATGCTCGAAATATGTACCTTGCGAGTCGTCAAGACGCTTGTCGATCAATGCAATGTCATCCCCCGCAATGTCCAGCTATCGCTGCAGTTCGGCCACTTCCGTATTCCGGGTAGCTGCCGGGGAGGAGACAGCTTGTATTCAAAATTAAATCAAGGTTAGTACCTGAGCATATCTTTTTGATCCTCCGATCGCCTCCTTCGGCAAGCAATCTGAGTCTCAGGGGCTACTGCATATACAACAGGTGCATTCTGTCAATAAGATACAATCGGAAAAATTACATCACAAACCTCAAAGCCTCCTAGAAGGCTCGTGAAAGCCTCGTTCAATCCGCTCTTCGCGGATAGAACCCTTTCAACCACCGTAACCATCAAGGCACGATGCTCCTCTGAAACGGACGCTTGTCGCAGCATGTCCGTCAGCATTTCCGGCGCTCCGGGGTCTTTGGAAACCGGCGCCAGAGTACGGCATTCTTTTGAAGGAATCCGCTTACTCGCCTCCCGAATCGTTTCCGGCTGTAAATCGGATAGTGCGGGGCCGTCATTCTTGACTTCCGAACCCCGAGTAACAGAGGCACCACCTTCGGGTAATGCCTCCTTCCTTCCCTGCACTGCTTGTTGATCGGGAGGAGCCCTCCGGGACGATACCTCTGAATCACCCACCCTGTTGGGCGAGGAAGCCGGAGAAAGCGTATCACTCTCCATCATCTCCGGAAGGTCTCCCGAGAAACACCGGGCGTTGACCTGCGAGGATGTACATATATCGGACGATTATTTTACTAATAGGAAAAGAATGAGGTACGCTTAAGGTGCCCTGCTTCACTTATGGTTTGGCCAGAGGTTTTTCCTCATTATAAAGCCCTACAGCAACATTACTTGCCCGGCCCGAGCCGCCCGACGATGGCATCTGATACGTCTCCGTCGTCTATAATTTTTTATTGTCCATGCCAATATTATTCAACTTTCATATACTTTTTGGCAACTTTTTATACTATTTTTGAGACTAACATATTGATCCAGTGCCCAATGCCAGTTCCTGTCTGTTGCATGTTTTTGGTTTCGCATAGTATCCATATCAAACGGAGTCCAAACGGGATAAAAACGGACGGAGCTTATTTTTGGAAAATATGGAAAATTTGGAAGGAAAATCAACGCGAACCAGTGCCCGAGGTGGTCACGAGACAGGGGCGCCGCCCCTGTATGCCCTTCTACCCTCGTGAGCCACTCGTAAGGTGGTTGACGCTCTTCTTTTGCCGCAAGAAAGCTAATATTCGGAAAAAAAATCACGGCGAAGGTTTCAGGGCAATTGGAGTTACGGATCTCCATATATACACGAAACGGTGAAACAGAGCCAGGAAAAAACACAGAAACAGAGAGATAGATCCAATCTCGGAGGGGCTCTCGCCCCTCCCAAGCCATGGGAGCCAAGGAACAGAGGGGAAACCCTTCTCCCATCTAGGGAGAAGGTCAAGGAAGAAGAAGAAGAAGGAGGGCTCTCTCCCCCTTGCTTCTGGTGGCGCCGAAACGCCGTCGGGGGCCATCATCATCACCGCGATCTTCACCAACACCGCCGTCATCTTCACCAACATCTCCATCACCTTCCCCCATCTATATTCAGCGGTCCACTCTCCCGCAACCCGCTGTACCCTCTACTTGAACATGGTGCTTTATGCTTCATATTATTTTCCAATGATGTGTTGCCATCCTATGATGTCTGAGTAGATTTTCGTTGTCCTATCGGTGATTGCTGAACTGCTATGATTGGTTTGAGTTGCATGTTTTATTATTGGTGTTGTCCTATTGTGCCCTCCGTGTCGCGCAAGCGTGAGGGATTCCCGCTGTAGGGTTTGCAATATGTTTATGATTTGCTTATGGTGGGTGGAGTGATGTGAAGTAATGACATCTTTAGTAAGTAGGTTGTTTATGTATTGGATAAAGGGACTTGATACTTTAATGCTATGGTTGGGTTTTACCTTAATGAATCTTTAGTAGTTGCGGATGCTTGCTAGAGTTCCAATCATAAGTGCATATGATCCAAGTAGAGAAAGTATGTTAGCTTATGCCTCTCCCTCAGATAGAATTGTAATAGTGATTACCGGTCTAGTAACATAGTCAATTACTTAGGGACAACTCCACAACTACTACCACCACTTTTCCACACTCGCTATATTTACTTTATTGCATCTTTTCTAAACAGCCCCTACTTTTTATTTACGTGTTCTTTATTATCTTGCAAACCTATCCTATCACACCTACAAAGTACTTCTAGTTTCATACTTGTTCTAGGTAAAGCGAACGTCAAGCGCGTGTAGAGTTGTATCGGTGGTCGATAGAACTTGAGGGAATATTTATTCTACCTTTAGCTCCTCGTTGGGTTTGACACTCTTACTTATCGAAAACTGTTGCGATCCCCTATACTTGTGGGTTATCAAGACCTTTTTCTGGCGCCGTTGTCGGGGAGCAATAGTGTGGGGTGAATATTCTCGTGTGTGCTTGTTTGCTTTATCACTAAGTAATTTTTATTTGTTGTTCTTAGTTGTTTTCTATCTTTAGTTATGGGTAGGAAACGCAAAATACCAAAAAAATTAGGTGTACCTACTGAACCAATGGTTGAAGAACCACTCAAAATCTATCACACTGCTGAAGCTTATTACTTGGATCATCTTCGATCCCTATGTGCTCGTGCTGAAACCTCAACTAGATTAGTTGAGGGAAAATCTTCATATGAGCATGCTTGTTATGTGCGACACCGTATATCTGAAAGAGGGAAACGTTTATTGGATCGAATTCATCATTTGCAATGCTATGCTTGGAATTTATGCTATTATTATGATTTTACTTATTGTTCTGAAAACCCTAAGAAACACCTTCCCTACCAATGTGAGTTTATTGATAATGGAATCTTATCCTCGTATGCTAAGGGTGTTTATAATTACTATGATTTTCAACAAATTGAAGAATTTGTTGCTTTTAAGGGTGCTTATGAAATTGCTTCTTTGATAGAAAAGTATGGTGCTACTCTTTACGAATCTGAAAAATTTGCCATACTTAAATATTGCTATGATAATTATGCTTCTAATCCTTATGTTAAACCATATATTGAGAACTACTCCGCTGTCCAAGAAGAGACTAATATTTTGCAGGAGTCTATGGAAGAAGAAATTGATGAAACTATGAGCTCATTGGATGAAAAAGATGATGAGGAGAGAGAAGAACAAAAGGAGGAAGAGCGGATTGATCACACGTGCCCACCTTCTAATGAGAGTAACTCTTCAACTCATACATTGTTTAATTCCCCTTCGTGCTTACCGAAGGATGATTGCTATGATGACTATTATGATCCCATTAATTCTCTTGAAATATCCCTTTTTGATGATGCTTTCTATGCTTGTGGCCAAGATGCCAATATGTATTATGCTTATGGAGATGAACTTGCTATAGTTCCTTATGTTAAACATGAAATTGTTGCTATTGCACCCACACATGATAGTCATATTATCTTTTTGAATTCTCCCGACTACACTATATAGGAGAAGTTTGCACTTATTAAGGATTATATTGATGGGTTGCCTTTTACCGTTGCACATGATGATTTTGATAGATATAATTGCATGTGCTTGCTGCTCCTACTTGCAATTATTATGAGAGAGGAACTATATGTCCACCTCTCTATGTTTCCAATACAATAAAATTGCAAGAAACTGTTTATACTATGCATTGGCCTTTACTATGTGTGCGTGAATTGTTCTTTTATGACATGCCGATGCATAGGAAGAGAGTTAGACTTCGTCATTGCTTGATATATGTTACTTTGTGCTCACTACTAAATTACAAATCATTGTTAATTAAAATTGGCTTTGATATACCTTGGGATCCGGGTGGATTCATTACTTGAGCACTAAATGCCTAGCTTAATGGCTTTAAAGAAAGCGCTGCCAGGGAGACAACCCGGAAGTTTTAGAGAGTCATTTATTTCTGTTGAGTGCTTTCATATAGTTTAAAAACAACAAAAAATAAAGAGGGGAACCCAAAGCTTTTCAAAAAGGAAAGTGAAAGTGAGAAAGACAAGCATTGTTGAAGTGGGAGAGCTCCTTGAACTTTGTTCATGCTCACGGCAACTTGGTGAATCTTGATTACAGAAACTTTTCAAAAAAAAATTATCCCCTTGTACAATTCCATTGTATTATAAAAATAATGTGCCAAGGTTTGCCTTTAGGATGTTTACAATGCTTGTTGGTTTGTGCGGTGCAGGACAGAAACTTTGGCTGTAGTGCGCGAATTTTATTTTTTTACTGGAACGTCAAATGGTTCTGATTCCTTTTGCACTGTCTTTCTGTACAAATGTTTTATTTTTCCTAATTTTTGTATAAATTTTGGGGTACCATAAGTATGGTGGATGTTCAGATTGCTACAGACTGTTCTGTTTTTGACAGATTCTGTTTTTGATGCATAGTTTGCTTGTTTTGATGAATCTATCAATTTATATTAGTGGATTAAGCCATGAAAAAGTTATATTACAGTAGACACAATGCAAAAACAAAATATGAATTGGTTTGCAACAGTACTTAGAGTAGTGATTTGCTTTATTATACTAACGGATCTTACCGAGTTTTCTGTTGAAGTTTTGTGTGGATGAAGTGTTCGATGATCGAGAAGGTCTCGATGTGAGAAGAAGGAAGAGAGGCAAGAGCTCAAGCTTGGGGATGCCCGAGGCACCCCAAGTAAATATTCAAGGAGACTCAAGCGTCTAAGCTTGGGGATGCTGGGAAGGCATCCCCTCTTTCTTCAACAAATATCGGTTTGTTTTCGGATTCGTTTCGTTCATGCGATATGTGCAAGTCTTGGAGCATCTTTTGCAATTAGGTTTTTATTTTTCTTTTATGCACCATGCTGGTATGAGATGGTCCTTGGTTGATTTATCGAATGCTCTTTGCACTTCACTTATATTTAGGGGTGGAAACGGATCGGATGCGGATCGGATAGTGCTCTTACCACTTCCATTTTCATATTTACAAAACGAATATGAATCCGAATACGGATGTTATCGGATACGGATGCGGCTCGGATATTATTCGAATATGGATACGTATCGGATATTTTCTTGATTCGGAATGGATATGAATAATATCGACATATTTCTTAAGTAAATTCGTCGATAGCTCTGTGACCTAAAATAATCAATTTGTGACATACAGTAAGTCAATGATAAATAGGTATATGAATAAATAATATTGTAATGCATAATAATTTATAAGTTTAATCATATAAAGAGTAAAATTTGACCCCTTATTTGGCTTTTATGTTGGATAATAGGAATACTGGGTCTAGAATTTTGAAAATTACCTCCCATAATCTTATTCGGATACGGATATATCCACTTCCATATCCATATTTGTGTCAAAATCTCCTACCATATTTTATTTTTAATTTGTTTAATAAATTCGGATACGGATAATTTCCATTTCCACTTTGGTTCGGATGCGGATGTTTCGGATACGAATAGGCATTTTCTCGAATACGAATATCGGATATTTCGGATTATCCGCTACCACTTTCCACCCCTACTTATATTCTTTGAGTATGGCTTTATAGAATGCTTCATGTGCTTCACTTATATCATTTGAAGTTTGGATTGCATGTTTGTCTTTACATAGACAACCGCCATTTGTAGAGTGCTCTTTTGCTTCACTTATATTTGTTAGAGCTTGGGCATATCTTTTGTAGAAAGAATTAAACTCTCTTGCTTCACTTATATCTATTTAGAGAGATGACAGGAACTGATCATTCACATGGTTAGTCATAAAATCCTACATTAGATCGCTGAATATGATATGTTTGATTCCTTGCAATAGTTTTGCGATATAAAGATGGTGATATTAGAGTCATGCTAGTTGAGTAATTGTGAAACTGAGAAATACTTGTGTTGAGGTTTGCAAGTCCTGTAGCATGCACGTATGGTGAACCGTTATGTAACGAAGTCGGAGCATGAGGTGTTTATTAATTGCCTTCCTTATGAGTGGCGGTCGGGGACGAGTGATGGTCTTTTCCTACCAATCTATCCCCCTAGGAGCATGCGCGTAGTACTTTGTTTTGATGACTAATAGATTTTTGCAATAAGTATGTGAGTTCTTTATGACTAATGTTGAGTCCATGGATTATACGCACTCTCACCCTTCCATCATTGCTAGCCTCTTCGGTACCATGCATTGCCCTTTCTCACCTCGAGAGTTGGTGCAAACTTCGCCGGTGCATCCAAACCCCGTGATATGATACGCTCTGTCACACATAAGCCTCATTATATCTTCCTCAAAACAGCCACCATACCTACCTATCATGGCATTTCCATAGCCATTCCGAGATATATTACCATGCAACTTCCATCATCATCATATACATGACTTGAGCATTCATTGTCATATTGCTTTGCATGATCGTAAGATAGCTAGCATGATGTTTTCATGGCTTGTCCATTTTTTTTTGATGTCATTGCTACGTTAGATCATTGCACATCCCGGTACACCGCCAGAGGCATTCATATAGAGTCATATCTTTGTTCTAGATATCGAGTTGTAATATTGAGTTGTAAGTAAATAAAAGTGTGATGATCATCATTATTAGAGCATTGCCCCAGTGAGGAAAGGATGATGGAGACTATGATTCCCCCACAAGTAGGGATGAGACTCCGGACATTACAAAAAAAAAAGAAGAGGCCAAAGAAGCCCAAATAAAAAAAGAGGCCAAAGAAGCCCACCAAAAAAATGAGAGAAAAAGAGAGAAGGGGCAATGTTACTATCCTTTTACCACACTTGTGCTTCAGAGTAGCACCATGTTCTTCATATAGAGAGTCCCTTGAGTTATCACTTTCATATACTAGTGGGAATTTTCATTATAGAACTTGGCTTGTATATTCCAATGATGGGCTTCCTCAAATGCCCTAGGTCTTCATGAGCAAGCAAGTTGGATGCACACCCACTTAGTTTCAGTTTGAGCTTTCATATCACTAGTAGAAAAGGGGGCAATGGCCCAGGCCGGTTCAGCCCATTAGTCCCGGTTCTACCACGAACCGGGACCAATGGAGGTATTTGTCCCGGTTCGTGAGCACAGGGGGCCGGCCGGGCCACGTGGGCTATTGGTCCCGGTTCGTCTGGCCCTTTTGGTCCCGGTTGGTGGGACGAACCAGGACCAATGGGCCTCGCTCTGACCCACCACCATTGGTCGGTTGGTGGCTTGAACGGGACCAAAGGCTCCCTTTAGTCCCGGTTCATGCCACCAACGGGACCACTGAGGTGCCTATATATACCCCCCGCGTAAGAGCAGAGCACATTGCTCTGTTTTTTGTCTTGGCCGAGGGGAGAGGGCTTGGTGGTGCTCTAGCTCACCTCCTATGCACACAAGGTGTTTGATAGAATGTCCGAGCCACACTACTTAAGCTTTCTCCTCTCCAAGCTCGACCTCCAAGCTCCATTTTCCTCAATATTTGTCTAGGTTTAGCGGTCCGTCACGCTCCGTCCCGTCTTCACCGCCGCCGATCACCAAGGCCGATCTCATCGCCCGGCACCACCGTGGTGAGCCTCTTGTTCTTATCTTCTTTCTGAAAGGAAAAATATTCTTACTTGTATGTTTAGGTAGATACTTGTATTATTTTCTTACTTTTATTATTGCATCTTATATAGTGCGATGGTTTTGGTATCTACCCCCGTCGGCCCTCGTCCTGTCTATGATTCGGATGTGGTATATATTATCTTTTCATAACTATTGGTTCATTTATTGTTTATGAAAATTATGCCGACCAACGTGACATAGATTTTATTTATCTAGGAGGTTGTTGAACTGGAAATTCCAACCGACCCTATTGTCGAGAGGTTAAATTTAGTTGAAGAAGAAAACAATTTCTTGAAGGAAAACATAAAAAAACTTGAGGAGGAGAAGATGATATTGGAGTTGCATGTTGCGGATGTCGTCGATGATCACAAGATCAAGATGGATGCAATGCACTTGAAGATTAGAAAGATTAGAAAATATGCCATTCATACCGAGGCTTGGTATCATTATGCCATTGGATTAGTTGTTACCTTGGTTGCGATTATGATCGCATTTGTTTTCGCATTGAAATGTTTTACATAGTTTCAATGTATGGTTTAATTAATTTAGATGCTCTGCAGATCTTTATGTTGTTAGATGAGAACTATGTATGTACTTTGGTTTTTATGTGATGATGAACTTCTATTAATTTGGTCACTTAATTATCTATTCATGATGTTATGTAATGATTTTTGACACACTTAATTATATATAATGCACGCAGATGAACCGGCAATGGATGTACGGCGACAGACACACCTCCGAGTACATTAAGGGCGTGCATGATTTTCTCGAAGTGGCTGAGGCAAACAAGCAGAATGGTTTTATGTGTTGTCCATGCCCTATATGTGGGAATACAAAGTCTTACTCTGATTGGAAAATCCTTCATACCCACCTACTTTACAAGGATTTCATGCCACACTATAATGTTTGGACGAGGCACGGAGAAATAGGGGTTATGATGGAAGACGACGAAGAAGAAGAGTACGATGACAACTATGTGCCCCCTGAATACGGTGATGCTACTGAACATCAAGAGGAACCAGACGATGTGCACGATGGTGCTGCAAGGGACGAAGCTGCTAAAGATCAAGAGGAACCAGACGATGTGCCCGATCATGATGATCTCCGTCGGGTCATTGTCGATGCAAGGACGCAATGCGGAAGTCAAAAGGAGAAGCTGAAGTTCGATCGCATGTTAGAGGATCACAAAAAAGGGTTGTACCCCAATTGCGAAGATGGCAACACAAAGCTCGGTACCGTCTTGGAATTGCTGCGAGTGGAAGGCGAGAATCTTGTGCTCGATAAAGGATTTGAGAAGCTACTGAAAATAATGAAGAAGAAGCTTCCAAAGGATAACGAATTGCCCGACAGTACATACGCAGCAAAGAAGGTCGTATGCCCTCTAGGATTGGAGGTGGAGAAGATACATGCATGCCCTAATGACTGCATCCTCTACATGGTGCATACAAGGATCTGAACGCATGCCGGTATGCGGTGCATTGCGGTATAAGATCGACGAGATGACCACAGTGATGTTGTGGCGAGCCTCCCGGAAGAGGGTTCTGCGAAGGTGATGTGGTATGCTCCTATAATACCACGGTTGAAACGTCTGCTTGAAACGGAGAGCATGCCAAGTTGATGCGATGGCACAGTGAGGACCGTAGGAAAGGCGGAAGTTGAGAGCACCCACGACGGTCGCATGGAGAAAAATCGAGAGAAAGTATTGGGATGAATTTGCAAAGGACCCAAGGAACGTATGGTTTGCTTTAAGCGCGGATGGCATTAATCCTTTCGGGAGCGAGCAGCAATCACAGCACCTGGCCCGTGACTCTATGTATGTATAACCTTCCTCCTTGGATGTGCACGAAGCGGAAGTTCATTATGATGCCAGTTCTCATCCAAGGCCCCAAGCAACCCGGCAACGACATTGATGTGTAGCTAAGGCCATTAGTTGAAGAACTTTTACAGCTGTGGAATGGAAACGGTGTACGTACGTGGGATGAGCACAAAAAGGAGGAATTTGACCTAAAGGCGTTGTTGTTTGTGACCATCAATGATTGGCCCACTCTCGTAACCTTCGGAGACAGACAAACAAGGGATACCACGCATGCACGCACTGTTTACTTGACACCGATAGTATATACCTGGGAAGCTGCAGGAAGAATGTGTACCTGGGCCATCGTCGATTTCTTCCGACCAACCATCAATGTAGAAAGAAAGGCAAGCATTTCAAAGGCGAGGCAGATCACGGAAGAAGCCGCCATGCGCATCGGTGATCACGCACTTGCTATGGTCAATGATTTACACGTAATCTTTGGAAAGGGTCCCGCGAACTAGCTGTTCGAATGACGCCGAGAATCACGCACCCATGTGGAAGAAGAAATCTATATTTTGGGACCTACCCTCTGGAAAGACCTAGAGGTCCGCTCTTCGATCGACGTGATGCACGTGACGAAGAACCTTTGCGTGAACCTGCTAGGCTTCTTGGGCGTATGGGAAGACAAAAGATACACCGAGGCACGGAGGACCTACAACGCTTGCTTAAAAAAGAGGGCATGCCTCCAAAGCAGTATGAAGGTCCCGCCAGCTACGCTCTTACGAAAGAAGAGAAAGAAATCTTCTTTGAATGCCTGCTCAAGATGAAGGTCCCGACCGCTTCTCGTCGAATATAAAGGGAATAATATATATGCCGGAGAAAAAGTTCCAGAACCTAAAGTCTCATGACTGCCACGTGATTATGACGCAACTGCTTCCGGTTGCATTGAGGGAGCTTCTACCGGAAAACGTCGATTAGCCATTGTGAAGCTATGTGCATTCCTCAATGCAATATCTCGAAGGTGATCGATCCAGAAATCGTACTAACGCTAAGGAGTGATGTGGCGCAATGTCTTGTCGGTTTCGAGCTGGTGTTCCCACCATCCTTCTTCAATATCATGACGCACATCCTAGTTCATCTAGTCGACGAGATTGTCATTCTGGGGCCCGTGTTTCTACACAATATGTTCCCTTTGAGAGGTTCATGGAGTCCTAAAGAAATATGTAAGTAACGCGCTAGGCCGAAGGAAGCATCTCCATGGGCCATCAAACGAGAGGATGTCATTGGGTTTTGTGTTGACTTCATTCTTGGCCTTAAGAAGATAGGTCTCCCTAAATCGCGGTATGAGGGACCTTGACCGAAAAGGCACGCTTGGAAGGGACTCAATAATATGCGAGGACGGATATTCTTGGTCTCAAGCAGACTACACAGTTATCTGAGAACTCTACCTTGGTGACCCGTATGTCGATGAACACAAGAACAGTCCACGCCCAAACACCGGAGCGGGCGACGATTGGATTACATGTGAACACATCAGACTTTCAGCAGTTGGTTGGAAACACGCCTCGGAGGTGACAACACTGTTTGTGATGAGCTGTACTTGTTGTCCGGGGACCATCTTCGATTGTAATGATTTGGAAAGGATACGAGATAAATGGGAATACATTTTACACGATTGACCAAGATCAAAAGAGCACCAACCAAAACAGCGGTGTCCGCTTTGATGCAGCAACCGACAGGGGAAAGGACACATATTATGGTTACATAGCGGACATATGGGAACTTGACTACGGAGTAGATTTTAAGGTCCCTTTGTTTAAGTGCAAATGGGTCAATCTGTTAGGAGGCGGGGTACAGGTAGACCCACAGTACGGAATGACAACAGTGGATCTGAAAAATCTTGGGTACACTGACGAACCGTTCGTCCTAGCCAATGATGTGGCACAGGTTATCTATGTGAAGGAAATGTCTACCAGACCGAGGAAAAGAAAAGATAAGGAAGCGAATACATCATACGATGAGCCAAAGCGCCACATAGTTATTTCAGGAAAAAGGGACATCTTAGGAGTGGAGGGCAAGACAGACATGTCTGAAGAGTATGAAAAGTTTCATGAAATTCCTCCCTTCAAAGTCAAGGCTGACCCAAGCATCCTGATAAACGATGAAGATTATCCATGGTTACGGCGCAATAAGAAAAGGACACAAGCGAAGAAAAAGTGAAGACTTTCTATCAACAACTATTATGATGATACCATGCCAACTTTGTAACAGATGAGTATGATACCATTGTCCGTTTTGTACATGCACATGCTATGCCAACTTTTTTAGAGTTCATTTGAAAACTATGAATTTTTAGGTCGAATTTTCTCTATAGGTGCATCTATGTTCATATATTAGTCCCTGGCCCATGCGGCTCGCCCCTGGCCCATGACCATTAGTCCCGGTTTGTGCCACAAACCGGGACTAAAAGGTTGGTCCTCGTTGCGCTCAGAGTTTAGTCCCACCTCGCCAACCGAAGGGCGCTCACACCGGTTTATAAGCCCGTCCCTCTCTGCCTTGTTGATCTCCTCTCAAAGTGAAAATAGATGCCCCTATACAGGGAATTTGACCTAAATTCATAGTGAATTTCTCTGAAATTCATAGAAATTGATTATGATTTTAGGTCGAATTTTCTCTATAGGTGCACCTATGTTCACTTTTTTAGTAAAGTTAATCACAAACTTGTGATTCACACAAATTTCAAAGAATTCAAATTTTAACTATTCAAATTTGAAAACTAATGGCACAAACAGAAAGTTCATATTTTTTTCTAAAACTAATGGCTCAAACAGAAAGTTTATAATTTTGCTGACCTAAAAGCAAAAAGAATTAAAAAATAAAGCAAAAACCAAAAAGAAAATAAATAATGCAGAAAACAAAACAAAAAACTGGAAAAAAAATAAATATAGCAACAATAAGTATTTTGTTGTAAGTAGAAACAAAATAAAATAAATAAAGCAACAAAGAAAACAAAAAAAGTGTTTTCAAATTTGAAAACTAATGGCACTAACAGAAAGTTTATAATTTTCTAAAAGCAAAAAAGAATTAAAAATAAAGCAAAAACAAAAGAAAATAAATAATGCAGAAAACAAAACAAAAAACAAGAAAAAATATAGCAACAATAAGTATTTTGTTGTAAGTAGAAACAAAATAAACTAAATAAAGCAACAAAGAAAACAAAAAAGTGTTTTCAAATTTGAAAACTAATGGCACTAACAAGTAAGTTTATAATTTTTCTAAAACTAAAAGCAAAAAGAATTAAAAAATAAAGCAAAAAACAAAAGAAAATAAATAATGCAGAAAACAAAACAAAAAACTGGAAAAAAATAAATATAGCAACAATAAGTATTTTGTTCTAAGTAGAAACAAAATAAACTAAATAAAGCAACAAAGAAAACGAAAAAACAAAAAAACAAAAAAGTGCCACCTACTGGGCCCCCACGGCCTGAATACGACTAGAAACCCTATCATGGGCCAGGATTCAGGCTGGAGGCCCAAGAGGCCCACAGCACACATTGCAGTTAGGCCCGAAAGCCTGCTTTAGAGAGGAGCTCGAGATGGAAGGCGCACCGCACCTTATAAACAGGTGCGGCTCCCTCTCAACTAGCGAGGTGGGAGTAAACATTTGGGCGCGGGGCAGCACAAGGCCTTTGGTCCCGGTTGGTGGCACCAACCGGGACTAAAAGGGGGCATTGGTCCCGGTTGGTGCCCATTAGTCCTGGTTGGTGCCACCAACCGGGACCAAAGCCGTCGCTTCCGCCCTTTGGGCTGTTGAAAATTGGCCTTTGGTCCCAAAGGCCAATTTTCAACAGCCCAAAGGCGGAAGCGACGGCCTTTGGTCCGGTTGGTCCCAAAGGCCAATTTTCAGCAGCCCAAAGGGCGGGAAGCGACGGCCTTTGGTCCCGGTTGGTGGCACCAACCGGGACTAATGCCCACCTTTAGTCCCGGTTTGTGCCACGAACCGGGACTAAAGGCTTTGCTATATGAGCAAAGACTTAGGAAATTTTCACTCATCTCTCAGATTGCCGCCCGACGCCGACGCCGCCAGTTGCCCCGACGCCGCCCGTCGCCGTCGGCGTCGCCTCGCCGTTCGCCGTCGCCGCCGCCCGCCTCCCCTGACGCGCGCTACAGCCCACCTCGTCGCCGTCGCCGCGCCCCGCCCGACGCCGCCCGCCCGCCCGCCCTCGCTGTCGCTGCCTCTGCCCCGACGCCATCCTCGCCACCGACCCCTCGGCTTGGTCCGGCCACAGCGCCTCCTTTGCATTTTTTCATATATATGCTTGTTTATATTTATATATATATATATATATATATATATATATATATATATATATATATGCTTGTTATATATATATATATATATGCTTGTTTTTTATATATATGTAATGATTTTTTATAGAATATGATGTTTTTTTCATAGATGATCACATATATGATGTATGCACGAATGTGGATGAAATATAATGTTTTTTTGTTCATAGAACATGATGTTTTTTTAATTCACAAATTTTTTGTTCATGAGAGAGGCGGGGACGTTGAGGGATCATAGATGTATTTTTTCAGAATTTTCTATCGTGCATAGACGGATTTTAGACCACGGGAGCACCCCCTCCCTATCGTTGCAAAATTTGCTAAGTGATATTAAGAAAGGAAGGAAAAGAAGGATAGGAAAGAAGAAAATAAGAAGAGGAAAGAAAGAACAAGAGGAGAGGAAGAAAAGGAGAAATAAATAAGAAGAAGAAAAAAGAAGAAAAATAAGAGGAGAAGAAGAAAGGAATAGTGGAGAAGAAGAGAAAATAGTAAAAAGAAGAAAAAGAAGAGGAGAAGAAGAAAGGAATAGTGGAGAAGAAGAGAAAATAGAATATTCTATTTTCTATTCTATTTTCTCTTCTTCTCCACTATTCCTTTCTTCTTCTCCTCTTTTTTGTCTTCTTGTTTTTCTTCGATCTTCTCCTCTAGCTATTCCTTTCTTCTTCTCTTCTTTTTATTTCTTCTTTGTTTTCTTATGTTTTATCGGGTCTGTCGTCGTCGATGTACCCCTCCCGATAACTTCAACACGAGGGGGGGTGGATACCCCCTCCCCGATAATATTATTTTCCCATGTACGTACGTATGTCGTGTCGATATAAACTCCCGATAACTTCAATACGTGGGGGGTGGGTCGATATACCCTCTCCCGATAACTTCAACACGTGGGAGGGGGGGTCGATATACCCCCTCCCTATAACTTCAACACGAGGGGGGTCGATATACCCCCTCCCGATAACTTCAACACGTGGGGGGTCGATATACCCCCTCCCCGATAACTTCAACACGTGGGAGGGGGGTCGATATACCCCCTCCCCGATAACTTCAACACGTGGGGGGGCGATATACCCCCTTCCCGATAACATTATTTTCCCGTGTATGTATCTCGTCGTTGTCGATATTACCCCCTCCTTGAAGCGTTTTCGAGGCCACCCGAAACCCTAGAGAAGCAGTGTCGAGGCCACTAATTAATATGATTCCTTATTGTAATTACCTAGCTAGTTCTACGTTTGCCACTAATATATCCATATCTGTCATGTTTGAATAATAATTGCCATGTTGTAAATATTTGTAGAAACTATGGACACCCCCCGAGACGAAGCACAAGAAGCGTTGTTGAGGGAAATAATCGCAGAAGGAAGTGATGCCGTCTGCTCGTTGATGTATCTCAACGACACCGATGGTCTGGAAGGAGAGGGTGAAGAAGCAGCTGGCTATGATGGTGATGGCTCCGATGACACAATGCCGGTGCAAGAAGAAGTAGACCATGAGGACGACTCCGGTGACCGAACCGAGTCCGGCCAGGTATATATATTAGTTAAGCCTGTGCTGACTAGCTAATTGATGCATTCATTGTTTTGGTATGTACACATATTAATTAACTCTCGTCTTTGTTCTTTTTTCTAGCCCTCCGGATCGAGCACAACTTCGGTAAAGAGACGAGGCCCGAAGAAAAAGTTGAGCTCGGATGAAAAGTTTGAGATCATAGAAATCGCATGACGGCCAACCGATTGAACCCATCCGGACAAAGAAGGCATTTGTTGCTCAGTGACGGGTTCTGGTTAGGGACAAGATCCCGATTAGCATCCAGCAATGGTATAAGCCTAAGAACGAAGACCCTGAGGTGTCTTATGTCAATGATATGCAGAAAAATGATCTTTGGACTGAACTGAAGTCAAATTTCACCCTACCGCCAGAGGATGATCCGAGAAGCCAGTTGAGCAATTAATCAAGTCTTTTGCTCTTAAGAAGATGGCAGACCTATTCAGGAATTGGAAGAAAGACCTGAATAAGTTTGTCGATAAAAAGAGACCCAGAATTCAAGGGCAAATATGAGAAGATCGAGATGATGGCCCGCATTTGTGGCCCACAAGACATCGAGAAAGAGTAAAAAGATGTCGGAGACAAACAAGAAAATGCTGCGAAGAAGAAGCTTCACCATCGCATGGGGTCGTGGCTACCTCATAGCCCGCCTAAGTGGGCCAAGGCTGAGAATGATCTGCTTGATAAAGGGATCGAACCAGAGATGATGAACTGGCTGCACCGTTGCTGACTTGGTTCTTCGGGCTGGCGGAACCTTGGACCCTGATCGTGGAAGTGCATTTGGACGGACGAACAATTGGACATACCAGTCAAGAGGCTTCAGCAATATATCGGCAAGCGCAGCAAGGGACGTTCTTTCTAGAGAGAGAGAACGAGCGAGCTCACAAATGGCCCTCGGAATCCCGAGCACCACGGACGGACACGAGGCACGCCAGCTCGGTTTCGTGGAAGGCTGGGTTTCCGGACGCAGACGGTTACAAATGCCAGGAGAGGAGGAATAAAGTGCAGCAGACCGAACTGCAGGCGCTGCATGCAAGGGTACAAGCGATAGAGGAACGAGAAGCAGATCGCGGCAAATGACCTGCCAAGCTTCCCCGGTTACCCCGCCATCTCAGCGGAGAAGCAGTGTGGCTTCCACCGAGCTGCTTCAGCGGAGCATGCCTTGACGGCTCCTGCCAGCTATCCCGTGGATGCTATCACGGAGGCTGAAAATTGCCACCTTATGGCGCAATGGATGAATTTGAAGGTCAAGGTGGTTGTTGGCTCTGTTTATCCTACTAAACCCGACGCAACTTTTCACTGCCGGCCGATTCCAGAAGGATATGCTAGCGTGATGGTGGATGAAATAACGGAGGGATTTGAGGACCTCTGGCTTGACCACCCTACCGGTGAAGGGGAGACTCGGCTGGGTTCTACTCTGAGGACTCCATGCCTATGGCGGAAGGATCTCATCAACCTTCCGAACTGGACGCCTCCGCCTCCTCCTCCTCCTCCTCCGGCGAGTCAGGGCACTCCGCCTCCTCCACCGCCTCCTCCTCCGGCGAGTGACGATCAGGGCACTCGGCCGGGTCCTTCTCCGGCGCGTGGCGGCACTCCGCCTCCTTCTCCGCCTGCGCCGGCGCGCCCGAGCAGCCAGCCTCCTCCTTCTTCGCCTCGTCAGCAAGGGCGGAAGAGACCCGCCGCCGCTCCGACTGCTCCGGCGCGTCGTAGTCCTTCTCCTCCGCCTCGTAAGCAAGGAAAGAAGACATCCGCTCCGTCTGCTCTGCCGGCGTCTAGCAGTACAGCCAAAGGCGGGAGGACATACAGATTCGGTCCTTCTCTGAAGACTCCAGAGAAGTTACCGTACGAGAGGACCGAGGAGGAAAACGCGAAGATCGCGCGGACCGAAGTGAAGGACTTCTTTGAAGGGTTGAAAGCAAAGAGTCATCCACCTCCGGAGGAGCAGGTAGCTCCGGTGAAAGCGAAGCGCACTCTGGCTGCCCTGACAAAACCACCCAAGTCTCCGCCGAAAGGCAATTATGAGCGCATTATTGGAAAGGCATTTGCCGAAGCAGAGAGGTCGGGAAGTACTAAAAGTGATCAAAGGATGAAAGAACACGAGCTGGGAAACAAATTGCCCAGCTCGGCGAACAAGCAAAGCAATCGTGCCCCCCGCTCAAGGTGCCTGCTAGCGACATCGTCGATCCGAGGATGGTGCCCGGTTATGGCAATCTTGGAGATTACCTACCCCACGATGTACATTATGATTTCTTGGAGGTGCAGATACAAAGATACGAGTACGGGAAGCCTCTCGTCAAAGATGAAAGATCTCTATCAACGATGATGCGAAGATTGCATGATTGGTACATGAAAACCTGCAGAGAGTCTGAGGGGAGGAGTACTTTGTATGTGAGAGTTAAAAAGGAGCATGACCTCGTTGGAATTGAACTGTTGCCTATTCCATTTGAGGAGTTTTATCAGTTTTTTAATCAATTGGCCCTCGATAAAGCAACGCTCACCTGTTACTGTCTGTAAGTAGTACTACTTCTGTCATTAAGTCTCTCTATATAACTCAGCTCTTTCATTGCATGTATTTATAATTATCCTCGCTATATTATGCAGATTGAAGATCGCCGAGAAAAGACAAGTGGGTGATATTAGGTTCATTAACACATATCTCATAGATGCAACTGAGGTTGAATTTCATGCCGCAAATACCGAGGCCAACTTGCTACAATCGTTGGTAATAAATGAACACAAAGATATAATACTCTTTCCTTACAACTTCAAGTGAGTGTTACTGTCTTGTGGCATATTCGGTTTCCCTTTATTAGTCCAGGTTATAGTAATGTAATATTGATGAGTTATGCATGCGTGCGCAGGTACCACTATATTCTCCTAGAGATTAAGCTTGAGCATGGAGTATTAATTGTCTTAGACTCCAAACGAAAAAATTCGGAGGAGTATGCGGACATGACTGAAATGCTCGAGAAGTAAGTTAAATCGATCATTATCCACCATATCAGCAACTTTGTTCATTTCTGATATCAAGTAATTGTTTTCTTTGTATGGCAGGGTTTGGAGTAAATTCACCAAAAAAGCTCCGGGACTGCCGAAGAAGCTGCAATTTATACACCCGAAAGTAAGTACTATAGTAGCATATTCCACGCATCTCCTAGTGATTCAAGCGCTAGTTTCATCAATACCATTTAGCATGCTTGCTAATTATCAGTTTGATTGACCTCTATTTCTTGTAAAGTGGTTGTGGCAGGAATAAGGGAATGATTTCTGTGGATACTACATTTGCGAGTCCATCCGCCACACGACCTGTGAGCGGGGCTACTCTGACAAACAATATGAAGTGCGTAAATAACAATATTCACAATTTTATTTTATTACCATCATTTGTGTTGAGTTTCATTCATTCATATATATATATATATATATATATATATATATATATATATATATATATATATATATATATATATATATATATATATATATATATTGACCCCTTCTTAAAATTAGATGTTTCGGATGCGGGATGAACTCCTAGCACCAGATCGCATGCGAGCAATTCAAGAGGAATTGGCGGCATACTTTCTTGACCACGTGATCGCTGAAGACGGAGAATACTATGTGGACCACGCGTCCGTATGTTAGGAGATTATATTTGTAAAAGATAATTATTGTATATATGTAGCCGGTAGTGTCGGATAGATATACGAGAACTTGTTGTTCGACCAATCTCTCGGAGAAGGAGAGGTGGTCGAATTCACTTCTCTCTGTATGCATATATGTTCATGACGATCTTCTGTTTCCTTCATTTGCTTACTAGCTAGCTAGCGTGCCCCCAAACCCCCCACCCTTTCAAAAAAACAAAACCCCAGCCATCGAAATGTCGACGCGTGGATGCCTATTGGTCCCGGTTGGTGCCACCAACCGGGACCAAAGGCCCTCCCGCTGGGCTCAGCGGACAGGCCACGTGGAGGCCCATCTGTCCCGGTTCTGGATTGAACCGGGACTAAAGGGCCAGGGCATTAGTACCGACCCTTTAGTCCCGGTTCAGGAACCGGGACTAAAGGCCCTTACCAACCGAGACAATAGGCCCTTTTTCTACTAGTGTATACTTATAGCTCTAGTGCATCCGTTGCATGGCAATCCCTACTCACTCACATTGATATCTATTGATGGTCATCTCCATAGCCCGTTGATACGCCTAGTTGATGTGAGACTTTCTTCTTTTTTGTCTTCTCCACATAACCCCCATCATCATATTCTATTCCACCTATAGTGCTATGTCCATGGCTCACGCTCATGTATTGCGTGAAAGTTGAAAAGGTTTGAGAACGTCAAAAGTATGAAACAATTGCTTGGCTTGTCATCGGGGTTGTGCATGATGTGAATATTTTGTGTGGTGAAGATGGAGCATAACCAGACTATATGATTTTGTAGGGATGAGCTTTCTTTGGCTATGTTATTTCAATAAGACATAATTGCTTGGTTGGTATGCTTGAAGTATTATTGTTTTTATGTCAAAGGATAGATTATTGCTTTGAATCACTCGTGTCTTAATATTCATGCCATGATTAGACATATGATCAAGATTATGCTAGGTAGCATTCCACATCAAAAATTATCTTTTTTATCATTTACCTACTCGAGGACGAGCAGGAATTAAGCTTGGGGATGCTGATACGTCTCCGTCAGATCTATAATTTTTATTGTTCCATGCCAATATTATTCAACTTTCATATACTTTTGGCAACTTTTTATACTATTTTGGGACTAACATATTGATCCGATTGCCCAATGCCGTTCCTACATTGCATGTTTTGGTTTCGCAGAGTATCCATATCAAACGGAGTCCAAACGGGATAAAAACGTACGGAGCTAATTTTTGGAAAATATGGAAAATTTGGAAGGAAAATCAACGCGAACCAGTGCCCGAGGTGGTCACGAGACAGGGGGGCGCGCCTGCCCCCCTGGGCGTGCCCCCTAAACTCGTGAGCCACCCGTAAGGCGGTTGACGGTCTTCTTTTGCCGCAAGAAAGCTAATATTCGGAAAAAAATCACGGCGAAGGTTTCAGGGCAATCGGAGTTACGGATCTCCATATATACACGAAATGGTGAAACAGAGCCAGGAAAAAACGCAGAAACAGAGAGATAGATCCAATCTCGGAGGGGCTCTCGCCCCTCCCAAGCCATGGGAGCCAAGGAACAGAGGGGAAACCCTTCTCCCATCTAGGGAGAAGGTCAAGGAAGAAGAAGAAGAAGGGGGGCTCTCTCCCCCTTGCTGTCGGTGCCGCCGGAACGCCGCCGGGGGCCATCATCATCACCGCGATCTTCACCAACACCGCCGTCATCTTCACCAACATCTCCATCACCTTCCCCCATCTATATTCAGCGGTCCACTCTCCCGCAACCCGCTGTACCCTCTACTTGAACATGGTGCTTTATGCTTCATATTATTTTCCAATGATTTGTTGCCATCCTATGATGTCTGAGTAGATTTTCGTTGTCCTATCGGTGATTGATGAATTGCTATGATTGGTTTGAGTTGCATGTTTTATTATTGGTGCTGTCCTATTGTTCCCTCCGTGTCGCGCAAGCGTGAGGGATTCCCGCTGTAGGGTTTGCAATATGTTTATGATTTGCTTATGGTGGGTGGCGTGGAGTGTGAAGCACGAGACCGAGTAAGTAGGTTGTTTGCGTATGGGATAAAGGGGACTTGATACTTTAATGCTATGGTTGGGTTTTACCTTAATGAATCTTTAGTAGTTGCGGATGCTTGCTAGAGTTCCAATCATAAGTGCATATGATCCAAGTACAGAAAGTATGTTAGCTTATGCCTCTCCCTCAAATAGACTTGCAATAGTGATTACCGGTCTAGTAACATAGTCAATTGCTTAGGGACAATTCCACAACTCCTACCACCACTTTTCCACACTCGCTATATTTACTTTATTGCATCTTTATCTAAACAGCCCCTACTTTTTATTTACGCGTTCTTTATTATCTTGCAAACCTATCCTATCACACCTACAAAGTACTTCTAGTTTCATACTTGTTCTAGGTAAAGCGAACGTCAAGCGCGCGTAGAGTTGTATCAGTGGTCGATAGAACTTGAGGAAATATTTATTCTACCTTTAGCTCCTCGTTGGGTTCGACACTCTTACTTATCAAAAACTGTTGCGATCCCCTATACTTGTGGGTTATCAGTGTCTTTCCTCTCTTGGAAGGTTTCCACTCCTGATTATCGGAAGCGGCCCTCTTGTTGCCATGAAGGGCTTCCTCTGCACCTTTGCTCTCAGGCAAAGGGGTTTCGGTTTCCCCGAACAAATCATCTAATTTATCCTCAGGGTCGAGATCACCTCTGGTCTTCTTGTTCTCGCCCTCCTCTGCAGACACCTGGTACGGTGTCGGCGTCAGCATTCTCGTCAACAGCGCGGTCGCAGAGTCTTCGGGAAGGGGCGCCGGACACCAAATTAATACCACTTTCTTTATCCGGTCATGTATAAGGACGGATTGTTCAGTATCTTGTCAAGAGATGCTTGAATGGAAGGTGTGCGGAAAGTGAATACTTACCTCAGTGTCCGGATGATTGCATTCAAGGCCAACATCTTCGGTGGTGTCCGGCCATTGCCCTCGCTCCCCGAAATATAATTTCCACATTCCTTCATGCATGGTGCCGAAGAAGTGTTGAAGAGTCCGCCGCCCTTCTGGATTAAACTCCCACATACGGAGAGGCCGCCGGACTAACATTACTTGTACGACGTTCACAAGATCGATACCCTTCTCGATCAAGCTTCGGATGCGACTTTGCAAAGTCTGCACTTCATTAACGGATCCCCGGTCCAATCCCTTATTGATCCATGAAGCAAGCTGGATTGGAGGGCCGGGTCGGAACACGGGCGTAGCCGCCCACGTGGAGCCACGCGGCTCGTTGATATAAAACCACCCTTGCTGCCAAAGGTTGGAATATTCGGTGAAGGATCCTTCAAACCAAACCGCGCTAGCAAGCTTGTCTATTATGATGCTGCTGCATTCTGCCTGCTCCCCCTCTGTCACCTGCGGCCTCATACCAAAGGTCCTAAGCCACAAACCAAAGTGCGGAGGAGTCCGGAGGAAGGCTTCACACGTAACGATAAATGTCGATATGAGAAGAATAGAGTCCGGGGCCAGATTGTGAAAATCCAGTCCGTAGTAAAACATGATCCCCCGGACGAAGGGGTTAAGAGCGAACCCTAACCCATGGAGGAAGTGGGCCACAAATACAACCCTCTCGCCGGATCTGGGGGTAGGTACAACCTGCCCTGCTGCAGGGAGCCGGTGAAGGATCTCTGAGGTCAGGTACCTCGCCGCGTGGAGCTTCGCGATGTCCTCCTCCGTGATAGAAGAAGCCACCCACCGGCCTGGACGGCTGGATCCGAACATGATTGAGGCTGGTGGTGATTGGAACCCGAGGGTTAGAAATCGAGGTGGCTGGGGTTGAGGAAGAAGCAAGCGCGAAAGAAAAAGACGAGTCTGGGTCCCTATATAAAGACCCCGAATACTGAGCGTCTCCTCCTGGGTCTCGAGACTTACCTATCGCCAAAGAGTTGTACCCAGGGGACAGTTGGGTTACCCACGCTCGCATTGAGGAAAATCCCGTGAATAAGGGGACACGATCTCTGCTTTGACAAGACGTGCCAGTAAAACCGCGTCCCGAGAAGTGGGGCGGCGGGCTAGCCAACGGTTCGGAATAATAACTGGACGGGCTGGACGTAATGTCACAAACAATTGTCAGCAGATTGGGATCGTGAAATATTGTATTCTCTACAATTGCATACACAGGTCCAGATATATTTACTACATCCGAAGACTATTCTGGAGTTCGGAAGAAGGGAACCCGTCTTGCAATGCCGAAGACAAATCTGCGCGATGGACTCCTCGTCATTGAAGCCAGGTTCAGGGGCTACTGAGGGAGTCCTGGACTAAGGGGTCCTCGGGCGTCCGGCCTATTAGCCATGGGCCGGACTGATGGGCCGTGAAGATGTGAAGACCGAAGACTGCACCCGTGTCCGGATGGGACTCTCCTTGGCGTGGAAGGCAAGCTTGGCGACTAATCATGTAGATTCCTTTTTATGTAACCGACTCCATGTAACCCTAGATCTCTCCGGTGTCTATATAAACCGGAGAGAGTCCGGATAGGCGGAGACTCATTATCATAACCATAGGCTAGCTTCTAGGGTTTAGCCTCTACGATCTCGTGGTAGATCAACTCTTGTAACACTCATATTCATTAAGATCAATCAAGCAGGAAGTAGGGTATTACCTCCATAGAGAGGGCCCAAACCTGGGTAAACATCGTGTCCCCTGTCTCCTGTTACCATCGACCTTAGACGCACAGTTCGGGACCGCCTACCCGAGATCCGCCGGTTTTGACACCGACAAGTGGATCACCGGACAGCAGTCAAGAACATCCTGAAGTAACTGAAAAGGACCAAGGATATGTTTCTCGGTTATGGAGGTGACAAAGAGCTCGTCGTAAATGGTTACGTCGATGCTAGTTTCGACACTGATCCGGATGACTCTAAGTCACAAACCGGATACGTATTTATTTTGAATGGTGGAGCTGTCAGTTGGTGTAGTTCCAAGCAAACCGTCATGGCGGGATCTACGTGTGAAGCGGAATACATAGCTGCTTCAGAAGCAGCAAATGAAGGAGTCTGGATGAAGGAGTTCATATCCGATCTAGGTGTAATACCTAGTGCATCGGGTCCAATGAAAAATCTTTTGTGACAATACTGGAGCAATTGCCTTAGCGAAGGAATCTAGATTTCACAATAGAACCAAACACATCAAGAGACGCTTCTACTCCATCCGTGATCAACTCAAGGAGGGAGACATAGAGATTTGCAAAATACATACAGATCTGAATGTGGCTGACCCGTTAACTAAGCCTCCTCCACGAGCAAAACATGATCAGCACCAAGACTCCATGGGTATTAGAATCATTAGAATGTAATCTAGATTATTGACTCTAGTGCAAGTGGGAGACTGAAGGACATATGCCCTAGAGGCAATAATAAAGTTGTTATTTTATATTTCCTTATTCATGATAAATGTTTATTATTCATGCTAGAATTGTATTGATCGGAAACCTAAATACATGTGTGAATACATAGACAAACATTGTGTCCTTAATGAGCCTCTACTAGACTAGTTCGTTAATCAAAGATGGTTAAGGTTTTCTAACCATGGACATGAGTTGTCATTTGATAACGGGATCACATCATTAGGAGAATGATGTGATGGACAAAACCCATCTGTTAGCTTAGCATATTGATCGTTTAGTTTTATTGCTATTGTTTTCTTCATGTCAAATACATATTCCTTCGACTATGATATTATGCAACTCCCGGATACCGGAGGAATGCCTTGTGTGCTTTTAGACGTCACAATGTAACTGGGTGATTATAAAGATGTTCTACAGGTCTCGGTAATACACATCATAAGAAGCCTTGCAAGCAAAGTGACTAATGAGTTAGTTGCAGGATGATGTATTACGGAATGAGTAAAGAGACTTGCTGGTAATGAGATTGAACTAGGTATGAAGATGCCGACGATCGAATCTCGGGCAAGTAACATACCGATGGACAAAGGGAATAACGTATGTTGTCATAACGGTTCGACCGATAAAGACCTTCATAGAGTATATGGGATCCAATATGTTTTGCTATTGTTTATTAACCGGAGAGATGTCTCGGTCATGTCTACATAGTTCTCGAACCCGTAGGGTCCACACGCTTAACGTTTGATGACGATATAGTATTATATGAGTTATGTGATTGGTGACTGAATGTTGTTCGGAGTCCTGGATGAGATCAAGGACATGAAGAGGAGTCTTGAAATGATCGATAGGTAAATATTGATATATAGGACGATGGTATTCGGACACCGGAAGTGTTCCGGAGTGCATCGGGTAGTTATCGGAGTACCGGAGGGGTTACCAGAACCCTTGGGGAGAATATATGGGCACACGGGCCATGGGAGGGGAGCACACCAGCCCACAAGGGGTGGCGCGCCCCCTTATGGCAGGAGGCCGAATTGGAGAAGGAGAAGAGGGGTTCGCCCCCCCCTCCTTCTCTTCTTCCCTCTTCCCTTTTCCCTTCCGGCAATTATGGAAGGGGGGAGGCCTAATTGGGGAAGACCCCAAGTAGGATTCGGCCTACTTGGGGCGCACCCCTTGGCTGTTCCTCCCTCCCTCCACCTATATATATATATGTGAGGAGGGGTGCCTAGCACAATACACATCAATTGTTAGCCGTGTGCGGCGCCCCCTTCCACAGTTTACGCCTCCGGTCATAACTTCGTAGTGCTTAGGCGAAGCCCTGCAGAGATGACTTCACCGTCATCGTCACTACGTCGTCGTGCTGACGGAACTCATCTACTACCTCGACATCTTGCTGGATCAAGAAGGCGAGGGACGTTACCGAGCTGAATGTGTGCAGAACTCGGAGGTGTCGTTCGGTACTTGATCGGTGGATCACGAAGAAAGTTCGACTACATCAACCGCATTGTGAAACGCTTCCACTTACGATCTACGAGGGTACATAGACACACTCTCCCCCTCGTTGTTATGCATCTCCTAGATAGATCTTGTGTGAGCGTAGGAAATTTTTTGAAATTGCATGCTACGTTCCCCAACATTGATAACCTTGGTTTCATAACTGAGGGAAATAGTTACCTCTACTATGATGCATCATCTTTTCCTCTTCAAGGAAATCACAATGCAAGCTCAAGAAGTAGCATGAAGAATTTCTGGTGCCGTTGCCGGGAGACATCATCAAGACCTATCGGGTACCATCGCATACACTTTCATCTCCTTGCATGTACATTCATTTGCCATTTGCCTTTCATTTTCCTCTCCCCCACTTCTAAAACGTTTTCAGAAAAACACAAAAATGTTTTTGTTTGCCTTTTTATTTGTTTGTTTGCTTGTTTGCTTGCTTGAAGTTGCCATCATGTCTGACTTTCAAAAAGTTACTGTTGAAAGCGCTAGTGAAGATAGCACTAGTCAGACTCTTGAGGAAAAACTTGAATATTGTGTTCTTAAGCATGATGTTTGGAAACTAAAGCTCCCACCAACTTTAAAACTAAGAACTATCATGTGGGTAGCGGGAATATTATTGGGAAGAATATTATTCAAGAATTCTTTGATTGCACTGGAGTTATACCCATAATTAGAGGATCTATTCTTGATAAAATAAATTGCCATGTTGACGCTATTCCTATGCTTGTGGTTAAGTTAGAAAAAAATCATATTCATCTGACACTACAAAGGATATTCTATGAACTTGCCAACATTCATGGTCGCAAAATCAAAAAGATTGCTACTATTATCCTTATGCCTGAATTTGATTATATAATCCGAGAAGCTAGAGAAATATGTGCTTACTATAGGATAAATTTTAAGCATCCTCCCATAGAGGAAATTCTCCACGATAAAGACACTATACGTAGTTTGGAATCTAAAGATTATTTTGCTTATAGTGAAAATCTTAGGAGGGGGGTTCCTTATGCCGAAGTCATTAAAACCTTGTACCATCACCATCATACTTGTGATAAATTGGAATGGATCACTAAAGGAATTGAAGAAGGATTTAGTAATGATTAGTTTGAGGAGATGACTAGGGAACTTACTGATGATGAAATACGTGTTTTATATGAGGATGTTTATGGTGATGATTCAGAATTTGAAGTAATGAATGTTAAAATTACCGAACAAGTCCTTTCCATAGTTTAAGCTCTCCCACTAGAAAAGAAGAACATGAGAAGAGGGATTTACTAAGAAAAGTCTTAGAAGATTTGATTAAAAAGGACTTGAATACCAAAGATGACAACACTTGAAACTATGCATTACGCGTAGCTAGGCATAAAATGATAGAGCTTGTTGGGAGGCAACCTAATAGTTATTCTTTATTTTTCTTTTTGCTTTCTGTTCTTTAATAAACACAAATTATGATACTGTTATGATTGTGTTTTTGTGTTTTAAGTAGTGTAAAGCCTTTGAGATGATGTGATTGATAGTTGACTTGATTATGTGAAAATACAGAAATTTTTGCGCCCAGTCCGGGAATTGTTTAGAAATCCTGGAACGTGCATTTGCTCTGAATTTTATACACATAATTTATATACAAATTGCCCAGGTTGTCCTAATTTGTCGGAATAGTTAGAATTCCATAAGTATTGAGTACCATGGGGTACCGTGTTGGATGGCAAACTATGTCCGAACAACTGCGTCAATATCCAATATTAATTAGACAATATTATACTTATTTCTCTTTTGAAATAAGTAAAAAAAATCTTTTCCAATAATAAATATCGATATCCAATTTATTTAATTAGATAAATAGTTATTCTCTTAAAACAATCAATAACCATATCCGATACCAATTAGACAAATCATTCTTTTTAATTATGCAAAAGGAAAAAATTGTGTGTGCCAGGATTCAAACACACGACCTACAACTAAAAGATCCAATATTAAGTAGGCAATATTGCATTTATTTCCCTTTTCAGATAAGTAAAATAAGTATTTTTATGATAAACAATATACAATATTAATTAGAAAAATAGTTATTCTTTTACAATAATCAATATCCATATCCAATATTAATTAGACAAAATTTTCTTTTTAGGAATGCAAAAAAATTAGACTTTTGTGTGCCAAGATTCGAACCTGGGGTGTAGCTTGATACTGGCTAGTGTCACGTCACGTCAATCAGTGTGTACTTACGTGCAGGCTTCATGAATAAGTGGTAACCATTTTCTGGACAGTTTTTTTTTCTTCAAAAACGAGGATAACTCTCAGCATCTGCATGCGCTGTACACAGTCATTTTATTATATTATTTAATAGAACCCAGCAAAATAAATACATGGATCAATTCAAGCCAGATGGCAACTGTAGTTGCTACACCTACAAACTTGATGAAGTGATCTGACCTCGCATCAACACACATCATCAAATTCGGTGGCTTACCAAGTCGCCCGCCGGCAAGCTGAGAGCACCGACCGGTACTCTCTGCATGCATCACATGCACATGTTCTAGGATCAGCCACCGTCATCTTCCACCGTCCCACCTTCAGGAGCAATCAACACATTCACATTGCAAGGTCATTCTACCTTCAACGTCACCACGACGCCAGACAGCTCCATCACATGTGTATGTCCATCAACACGCGTTTGTCACCGAGGCTCCGTTGTGCCACGTCGTCAAGACCTGTCGTTGTTATGGTAGATGCAACACCGCTCCTCCTCTTGTCCCATCAAGACAACACCTCCTCCAAAACGATGTCCCCAAGAGGGGGGGAGGGGGGCGGAAGGCCCCGTCATCGTCCGATTCCAGAATCCCATATCTAGGCTTTCCCCCGGAGCGACCGGAACGATGTGACGATGATTGCAACCGATGATGCCTTCGACAAGGAGACGACGCCCAAGACACCGCCATCGTCCGCCATGACCGAGGTCGACATGGTTTTCACCTACATTTGCGAACTCCGAACCAGTAGCTGCCTGAAACCGCAAGGAGCCGCACCGTAACGGAGCGCGTAGCCGCCGAATCGCCGGCATCCTCCCTCGCCGACCCCTCCCCGTGCCACCGGTCGCCCACGGGCAAAGGCGACGACGGATCTGGGTGGGATCCAGATCCACAGCAGTGGCCCCGCCCACCATCGCCAAACAACACGGATTCGAGCCGGCCATGGGGCGAACTCTGCTGCCGCACGACCACGGACGTCGCCCTGGTTGCTGCACACACTTCACGGTAGGTCTCGCCCCAGCGGATTCAGTAGGATCTCCGCCGTGTCTAGCACCCCGGCCCCTTCGTCGTTGGGCCCACCGCGGCCTATGCTGATGGCAGCGACGGAAGTGAAGGCAGCGGCTTGGAGGAGCTGCTGGCGACGCTAGTTTTCCCCCTGGCGGCGCCCTGGGGAGGCGTCGCGAGAGGGCACAGCTGTTGTCAGGGAACGCCAATCCATCATGTACGACGCCATCTTCTGGACTTGTGTGTCACGTGCAACGATCACGATTTTATTTACTACAAAGCTAGTATAAAATAGAGTCATTTTTTTGAGACGGAGGGAGTATTCGATAAGTAATAAGTAAGTAAATGATTCTCGATCATCATGCATGCAGGAAAAAAGCTAGCCAGCTGTACATAGTGCGTAAGTGTGTTTATTCGCAATTTGACATAGTACTAAGTAGAATTAATTCTTCCCTTCCTATATACAAACTATTCGCTAGTACTCCCTCTGTCCCATAATATAAGAACGTTTTTGGCACTACACTAGTGTTAAAAACATTTTTATATTATGAGACGGAGGGAGTACATACTACTAGCCAGCTGTACTTGTTGAAAGGAGGAGAAAAAAAGAGGAGAGAAAAGAACCGATGCGATCTATCATAGCTTAGGTAGGCCTTGTCGTGTGAGTTTGTCCAAAGCCGTCAAAATTATTGTTTAGATTTAAACGCAAATCAATCTGTGTTATTTCCTCCGTTCGACAGTGTAATGCATATAGATTTTTAAAAGTCAAACTTTACAAACTTTGACAAAGTTTATAGATAGAATACCAAATGCATATCATTAGATAATCATGAGACATATTTCTGTAATGTATATATTTAGTATTCTAGATGTAAATATTTTGCTGTAAAAATTTGATCAAAGTTTGCAAACTTGGACTTTCCATAAATTATGTATGCACTATATTATGAAATAAAGAGGGCGTCTACATACAGTTGAAACGTAATGCATGCATGGACGTACGTAGTTGATCCAAATCTTTTATATCAAAATAGCTAACCCGCACTAGCCTATTTCTCTCAATATGCACATATGCATGTCACCTCATCGTGCAAACATTTATGAAAAAGGACAATCTCAACATGTGAATATGCATGAGAAAATGTCCACCTTAACGATTAAATATAAATAATAGTATTTATTCATGTTCCAAACAATCAATTATCATGAAAGTAGATTGCGATCAATTTTGGCACAACACGAGGGGTTTATCATCTATATACCTAAATCTTTGGTCTCGCTAATTTTCTTTCTCTCAACATGCACACGTCACATCTCACCACACATGTCATCTCATCAACCCCATCACTTTTATTTCTCTCAACATGCATGCATGGGAGCTGCTACTTATATAATAGTCAAATAGCATACATCACATGGATTTTTAGTTTACAGTCTCATATTTAAATTCCACATGAGTAAATCTAATCAAAAGGTATTGCAACCGAGTTTCGCAGTAACACGTGGCGTATCATCTAGTATGATACAATACGTACCGTGTACATCTCCATCGGTGATTCTAAATAAATAGGCTAAAAAATTACTTATGGACACGGATGTCATCGACCCGGAGCAGAATGAAAATTCGATCCTAGAAATGTAAAAGATGGTTGCATTGCAAATAAGAGAGCTGCAAAAAAAAAAAAAACTCGATGCCGCCGCAGGATACATCACATGGCGTGTACATATGGACGTCCAAGACAAGTACTCCTACTGGATTAGTATATAAACAGGCATATAGCTTAGTGTGAAGCGGAGAGGAAACTGTGTGCGCACTGCCCACTGCCCAGCGCCTTCATCCGGCCAATTCACTGAGGAGACTGACATGACGCCCACCAGAGCCGCGGCCGCTCTCGTGCTAGCAGTACTCACCCTAGCGCACCATGCCTCACTCGCCTCCGCCGCCGGCCCCAGGGTCATCATCGTCGGCGCCGGCATGTCAGGTACATGATCTGCACACTCCTAGATATACTAACATATATCGGCCATTCCATTCACATGGCTAGCTAGGCAGTAGGCGGACGTAATGCTGTATGTTGTCGCAGGGATCTCGGCGGGGAAGCGGCTGTCGGAGGCCGGGATAACGGACCTGGTGATTCTGGAGGCGACGGACCACGTCGGCGGGAGGATGCACAAGCGCGACTTCGGCGGCATCAACGTGGAGATGGGCGCCAACTGGGTGGAGGGCGTCAACGGCGGCAAGATGAACCCCATCTGGCCCATCGTCAACTCCACGCTCAAGCTCACCAACTTCCGCTCCGACTTCGACGACCTCGCCAGCAACGTCTACAAGGAGAAGTACGGCAGTCAGTCGAATGAAATGAATTACCACCAAAACGCAAGCTCAACTAGTTAATTACTCACTAACTAATGAAGTCATGGATGCATCGGATGTATAGGAACAAATCATAGACACAACTTTTTATTGATATTCTAAAAATGCATAAATGAAGTGTCAATTGATATTGGTATCATAGACTAGTATCACATGCATAATACTAGCATGTGATACTCCCCATTATGAGAGGTGAAAGGGGAGGAGGCTAGCTAGGCCGGGCCCTCCCAACCAAGGTGTCTCCACTAGCTCATCAAACAACATGCTATTGGGTGAGTTGATTTGAGAGAATTGAAAACAAAAAAAAAAAGAAATCTACAAATATTTCTTATCTTTCCAAGATGCACATTGTTGGATTAAGTGTGAACCTGAAAATAGTATATGTTTTGTTCTACACGGAAAAGATACGAGGTTGTAAAGATTTATCCACATACTCCCTACGTTTCTTTTTAGTTTGCATATAAATTTTGGTCAAAGTCAAACTTTGTAATGTTCAACTAACTTTATACGAAAAAATACCAATATTCACTATATAACATCAATATTATTAGATGCATCTTGAAATTAACTTTCATACCATATAACTTTGGTATTGTAGATGTTGCTATCTTTTAATATAAACTTGGTCAAACTTTGTTTAGTATGACTTTGACCAAATTTTATATGCCAAATAAAAAGAAATGCAGGGAGTATGTACATAGCCTGTAAGGGGATATTTTATGCATATAAGTATGTACAGTAATTACTTACCATCTTTAAAAAATAATGCATGAGAGGGAGCAAAAACAAGTGCCCGTTCATGGACACCAAGGGGCAAGATACATTTCGAAACAAGTAAGTGCCCGTTCATGGACACCAACGGGCAAGATACATTTTTCATAGTTCCGGCCTCGCTCTCTATGAACACCATACTAGCTTAATTATCTCCTGTCACAAAAAAAAAAAACTGTCTTAATTATCTAAATGCTGTAGAAATTATTACTATCTTACTGTACTTCGCAAATGTTGACATGCCATGATGTTGCCTGTGCAAACTTGACAGGGGAGGTGTCTACGATAAAGTGTACGTGCAAAAGAGAATTGACCGGTCGGACAAGGTGGAAGAGGATGGTGGCAAACTGTCCGCCAAACTGCATCCAAGCGGACAGGAAGACATGTCAATCCTCGCAATGCAACGCCTCAACGACCAGTACGTATCTGTAGTGCTTCAATTTATTACTCCTAACGAATAAGGGCGCATGCATTTTCGAATTGAATTTTGACCACAGATTATAACAATTAAATACGGGTTAGTATATGACAAAAAAATATTTCGTTGATTCATATTCCAAAGAAGTATTCAACGGTGTAATTTTTAATTCAGAAAAATATATATTATTTGTATAATTTATGGTCAAAGTTCAATTTCGCAAATCCTGTATAGTTTTAAAATACTGACATTTTCTAGAATTCCTGGACATTTTTCATATCTGTGAAATAAATAAATTCACGATGTTTTTAAATTCGTTAAGAATTTTAAAATTCACTAAAATAGCATATACCTGAACTATGTTTACATTCAAGAACATTAGAATCCATGTACATTTTCCAAAATCGTGAACAGTTTTTTCAAGTTTGTGGACAATTTCGAAATTCAGGGATAATTTTAAAATTCGAAAAAAAATTAGATCGTGAACATTTCTTTATGTTCATGAACAACTTTTGAATTTACGAACACTTTTTGATACACATATTTTCTTCCAATTCGTGAATATACATCAGAAATATATATTTTTATATTCATGGACATCCTTATTAGGTGTAAAAAAACTTGAACAATTTTTCAAATTTGAAAAATACTTAATAGAAAAATCAGTCAAAAGGCCCAGCTGAAAACCCGACCGAAAGAACAACACTGCAATATGCACGTGGCGCTACATGAGCCGCGGTCTAGTCTTTGTTTCCTGTGCTGTCCCACGCGTGACAAACTCCTAGAAAACATGATGGATCCTATTTACCGCAAGATGGCCCTACATGAGTCACGGTCTAGTCTTTGTTTCAGTGAGTATTTGGAAAAATTTAGCTGTACATTATGAAAATGCTTATAATACAGAAAAATGTAAATAAAAGATGAAAAAATAAGAAAGGAAGAAAATAAATAAAGACAAGACAAGACCCCGGTTTGTTGCAGTGAACCTGCTGCACTGCAGTACCCAGTCCTCTACCGTGATCCGATTTGCTACGTTGGTTCGTCCGCTAGAATGAACGCTTATTGGACCGGCCCATTCCGCTCGCCCATGTGCGCCGCCTCTCTGTGGGCCTCGAAAGCGGGCGCTCGTAAAACAGCTAAGAAGACTCAAGAGAGAAACAAAACAGCCCAAAAGACAGAATGCTAAATTTGGGCTTGCATTTTGCATTGAGGTGAGGCGCACTTAGTAAGGGACAGCGACCCCTCAAAAAAATAGGTTAGCAGGGACAGCCTTTGTCTCACTTCTAGCGAGACAGAGGTATGCCTTGCCTTCTAGTGGTCCGGCATAGTAGAGTTTGTTCCCCAGTTTTGCTCTCTGTTATTTTTTTACATTGTTTCATATTTTTGAGACATTCCTAATACATACTCCCTCCGTTCCTAAATATAAGTCTTTGTAGAGATTTTACTATGGACTACATACGGAACAAAATGAGTGAATCCACACTCTAAAATGCATCTACATACATCCGTATGTGGTTCATAGTGAAATCTCTTTCAAAGACTTATATTTAGGAACGTTTGGAGTATATCCCAAAAATATAATTTACTTAATCTATTTAAAATAGTCACTGCATATAAAAATTAACACACTGTAAAAATTATTAATTTTCAGAATGTTGGTACCATTCAGAAAAATTTTGTGACATCTGAAAAATGTTCACGCGTTTTAAAAATATACATGAATGAATTGTTTATACAATGCGAAAATATCGTTGTCAACTCATGAAAAAAAAATCCCTAACATTCAAAACATGTACGTTGCATTTAATTAAATGTTTGTGACTTTCAAAAATATGTTTGTGAATTTATTTTTATTTTTTAAACATTTATGCGATGTAAACATGTTTGCGTAGTTTTAAAAAAATGTTTTGTGTCATTCAAAACCATGTTGCATCGTGTATTTGGAAAATGAATAACATCAATTCACAAATTGCTTGAAAACATGTATTTGAAGAAAATGTTAATTATGTGTACAGAAAATGTTAAACATGTATAAATAATATTTGAAACTTATACCTAAAATGTACATTGTGTATGAAAGAATGGACATCAAGACATATATTTAAAAGAAATCTTAATCATGTATTTTAGTAATGTTAAGAGTGTATAAGAAATGTCCTTGATGTATACAAAACAATGTAGACATGTGTTAAAAATAAATAAATAAATAAAACTAAAGAAAACTAATGAAATCCAATGAAACTGAAGAAAATTAAAAAAATGAAGACACTGATGGAAAATAGTGAAAACCCGGTAAGAAAAAAACTCGGGGACATCTGCGGTTCTTGGCCGGCAAGTAGCGCCACGCCAGAGTTGAGCCGGAGTTACGTGTTGCAACGGTCAAGAAATAGCCCTGTCATGCATGCTTACTAATCTTCAATCCTCTATTCTCATCCATCCGTTTGTCAGCCTTCCCAACGGGCCGTCGTCACCGGTGGATATGATCCTGGACTACTTCAAGTACGACTATGAGTTTGCAGAGCCTCCGCGCGTGACCAGCCTACAGAACACCGTCCCTCTCGCCACCTTCAGCGACTTCGGCGACGACGTCTACTTCGTCGCCGACCAGCGCGGCTACGAGGCCGTCGTGTACTACCTTGCCGGACAATACCTCAAGGCCGACAAGGCCGGCAACATCGTCGATCCTCGCCTGCAGCTCAACAAGGTGCTATATATATCCCCAATGAACCTGCATTGTTGTTATTTCTTCGTCGCAAGTTGAATGAACTGAGCTATTTAAGCATGAGTGCTATACTTATCCACTGAGATTTTTTGATGCCTTGCATTGCAGGTGGTGCGAGAGATCTCCTACTCCACGAGAGGCGTCCAAGTGAAGACTGAGGACAACAAGGTGTACAAGGCGGACTATGTCATGGTTTCAACCAGCTTGGGGGTCCTGCAATCAGATCTCATACGGTTTAAGCCACAACTTCCTGTTAGTTTCTTCTGTCTTGCTTGATTTACTGGTCTGTTGATTTGGTTAGCCGCACGCACTATTTTGAACTTGATTTCATGCACGCTGAATATGTGCATCAGACATGGAAGGTTCTGTCGATCTACCAATTCGACATGGCTGTCTACACCAAAATCTTCGTCAAGTTCCCCAAGAAGTTCTGGCCGGAAGGTAAAGGTAGGGAGTTCTTCCTCTACGCGAGTAGCAGGAGAGGCTACTATGGAGTATGGCAGGTAGTTCATACTAATAATCATGTGTAATCAATATATATATATATATATATATATATATATATATATATATATATATATATATATATATATATATATTGATATCCCGCAAAAGAAATATCTATTGATATCCAATGCATTCCTTGCAACTTCAAGTCTTGATCGAATTGTTGCGCGGTTCAGGAGTTTGAGGCGCAGTATCCAGACGCCAATGTCCTCTTGGTCACCGTCACCGACGAGGAGTCGAGGCGGATCGAGCAGCAGTCAGACAACCAGACCAAGGCGGAGATCATGGAGGTGCTGAGGAGCATGTTCCCCGGTGAGGATGTCCCTGACGCGACAGACATCCTCGTGCCACGGTGGTGGTCCGATAGGTTCTATAGGGGCACCTTCTCCAACTGGCCCATCGGCGTGAACCGCTATGAATACGACCAGCTCAGGGTGCGGCGTACCTCCAAAAGTCCAAATCATATTGTGCTCCCTAATTGCTCATGTGACACTTTTGCGATTGCACCTTATGTGGCTTTCCCCTCTGCTGTATATATATATAGGCACCGGTCGGCAGGGTTTACTTCACCGGGGAGCACACCAGCGAGCACTACAATGGCTATGTCCATGGAGCTTATCTTTCAGGTATGACGACGTCTTATGGCTTGTCTTGAGTTATAAATGTTTTACTTTCAATTGTGGTACCAATAAAACTTGTTGATGTTGATTTGATGCTTACATGTATTATTCACTGTCTTTTTTTCTAGGTATTGATTCGGCGGACATTCTGATCAACTGTGCTCAGAAGAGTATGTGCAAATACCATGTCCAGGGCAAGTATGACTAAAGATATTAGAGGTAACTTTTACGAATAGACTAATCCTCTGAGCGTTGGCAATTGTGAAGCATGTCCTCATGATACTCTGTGGTGGCATACTGTGGTTGCTAATCATCGCTGTATTTATTCTATTTCTCTTTGCAGGGCTTTGCGTCATGAATGTATGATGTCGATTATAATAAAATGAAAGAATGGGTGGATCATGAATGGATATAAATATAGTGATACTATAATACGTGTCCGCAACTTCACTGGAGAGTTTCGTGTGGCACGACAACATTCATTCATGCTAAACCATTTCTTTTCAGATTGTTGGTTGTTTCTTTGTTATTCCCTACGGTTAAGTTATTCTCCTGATGTATCAGTTGCAGATATTTATGTTCTCTTAAATTAAATAAAGTGTTGTCTCAATTGTGTATTATATGTCATACTCTATTTATTTTGTAACCGGAAACGCTCTTTAACGACGCTCGATCCCAATCTTTCTCTCCCCCCACGATTCTAATCTTTGTGCCCCCTGATTTTTCAGGTGGGCCTAAAGAGATCTCCCCTCTAATCTCTATGCTCCCTAATTTCAACGTGGGCAGGTAAGATATCCTATATAGGAGTACCTAAGAGATCCATCCCCACTAACCTATTTATCTAAACATGCAGCCTATCCACCTCAGCATACATGCCATGTCAGCAGTTGCCTGCCAATCATTTTCCCGTTTCCATGAACAGCCGAACAGCCCCGTTTCCATTCATAAACAGCCGAGCAGCCCTGATTTTTATTTATTTATTTTTTTGAGAAGAAGCAGCCCTGATTTGTAATAACTGACGACCATGCCATGAGCCCACCCGCTTGGCTAGCCCCAACGCATGCCATCGTATTTCTCTCCTGATTTGTGGGCTTCTGTAACCGACGATCATGTGTTTTGACTGTCAATGACGATTCGCTTTTCCACGGGCCATTGTATCTCTCAGGATCCAACATCTTGATCTCTCGTGTCCTTCTCTCCTTATTACGCCACCGGTTCCCTCGTGGTGAGCGCCAGCGCGCCTCCGCCCTCCTCACCTCTCATGCCGCTCCAGTGCGACTTGCCGCTGGGTAATCGGTTGTCGACGATCCACCGTCGACCTATTGCTGCGGAGAAATTGCCATGCGGCTTGCTGCCCTGCGTTCCCCATCTTTTTTATCAGGTTGGATGCTACGGGCGGATTCAAGTGGTGACATGATCTGTGATCCACATAGTGATGATGATTTGATGAACTTTATCTGTGTATCCAGCCCTGATCTGTGTGATGAGATAGTAAATAATTTATTTGTGTATGAGGCATAGCGATGGATCTATTTTTAACTCAGGCTAAGGCATACTGGTGACATGTACGTACCATCTGAATTACTTTATCATTAGCCCAATAAAGCAAAAGAAATTGTACAAGAATGTCTTAAATCCTCTTGATGCTTTCTTGAGGAAGGCAGAGATATTTGAACATATCATCAGCAACACGTGTTATCAATGGTATGTGCTCAGTGTAAGTTTCAACCTTTTTCTTTTGTATTTTTATATGGTCGTACAACGGCTAACCCAGTTCAACGCACTATTGTCAAAAAAAACAAAAGAAACAGTTCAAGACACGTCTTCCCCAGTTTAAGTATTTTGCTTATAAATGCAACCAAATTAATCCCTGCTAACTGTGTTGTTTTCCCAAGTATTTTGCCATTTGCATGTGCTGAACTGACTAAGTGATAACTATCTGCATTTCTTGATTCCAAGTCAATAAGGATTGTATTGTCTCATACTTTTTAATTAGCTGGTTATGATCTTATCCACCTTGTTCATGGGTCGTAAGTAAATGTTCGTATAGATTTTCTATTTGTATTTGTGTTTCAGAGATTGTATTTATGAAGTTTGTCCACGAGATTAGGCAATATATTCATCCCATTCTTGATACTGGATAGAAAGGTCCCCATAATAGCTTCCATGCATGTCATCCGACCTATGTCATGGAGACACTCCATCATCATCATCATCATCATCATCATCATCATCCTTTGGATGAGCTTTCCATTGACATGATTATTTTAGGTAAATACTTTTGTTGCCACACACATAGATATGGCTTATTTTCTAATCAGTTAGTATTATGTTACCCTATTATAGTGGAGGGATAAACTTTTTATGGTATACCAATAAGGATTACAAGGACAGTGATAAATAATTCAGTATAGATGGGAAGTTGATCGGCACATCTCAACTTAGCAAAAAATAATGTAAGTTATGTGTCGTATCTCATTGTTCGACTCCATGCCATATGTTTAGTTTTCACTTGCTGAAATGAAAAAAAATGTCAGAATATGCCTATTGTCCAAGGTCCGAACAAAAAATTCATCATGTTTGAGATTTTAAACCACAAAAGATGTCATTTTTTATTTTATTTTATTAATGTATTTTGTAAGGTTTCATGCATAGTTTCTTTTTGTTGCAAGCAAACTCCGGCTTCAACGCGATAATTTGGATCTCGGTGCTTATGTTTATAAGTACTCACATGCTCTTTCCAGCCAACGCTTTGAGATGAAGGAATTGGTGCTCGCATTGCCAAGAATATAGAGAGAGAAAGGAATATGTTCTTATTGTTGATATTGGAGCTCCATTACTCTGTGTCAAGTACTACAAGAAACTATATTGGCCAATATACAAGTTTAGTTTTCAGTCTTTGTGGAAAGCATATTAGTATCCATGTGAATCGCATATATTACTTATATATGTCATATCATTATATTTCACATTTTGCAATATTTTTAATTATACAAAGTGTTGTATCCATTGCTGTTTTTTCATCTTAAGTCCGCATATGCACTATGCAAAAAGTTATTCAATGTATTCTTATCATATTCATAGGACTTAGAGTTCCCGCAGCAACGCGCGGGGTATCATCTAGTTCTCTATAATCCACTTCTCATGGTTAATCTCTTCAGTTATCTTTCTCTCCTTCCTAATTTAAAGGGATTCCTGTTTGGACGTGGTTACCTAATAAAGCCTAACTGTCTGGTCGGAAATCAGAGCGAGCGAGCGCGCAATAGCATCGCCCTTTTGTAACATCATCATGCGACGCCTACACCTGGTAAAGGAAAAGAAAATCATGTGGCACCAAATTAAATTCAAGAAAAATACTCACGCGTGGACATGAAAAATATACGCACACTTGTAGATTTATGCGGTAAAATGTACATCTTGCATCCACAAATAAAACAGTCTTCAGATAAGCTAAGCTCTTGTGTGAACAACACAATTGCATAGCAAATACGGCATCGTTTGTGGTAAATCAGTTGTTGGGATTCCTATTTGTGTCTTTGTTGTCTAGTCTTGTTGTTTATTAGATGTATATATGGACTGTTAATGTTCGCTAAAGTTGCATAAAATATTTGTCGATCATGTCATGACCATGAGAAACACTTGCACCAACTAAGTGAAAGGAAAATCGTGCAATGACAAAATTCAAGGAAGAAAAATCTTGGATGTAAACATGAAAATCATGTATGCACAAGCAAATTTATGTGCAAAGCCATGCATATTAAGAAGAGATGGATCCTCTACTTGACGATCACCATGGCGATCTCTCTTAATCTCCATTCATGGCTCTTCCCTTGGATCCCTCTGGAGATATCCTCACCCTATTGTGCATGTTTGACTTCACCCAAGGTCATGCACTCCCGGAAAGGGTTTGTGATCTTGTCTATACCCTAGCAAATCATGTCTTCTCCTCCCGTCGGTTCTTCTTGGTGTTATTGTTGGTCACTAGTTTCAGCTAGATCCACTCAATGTGATACTTGCACTTTGAGCTGTCCTTGAGATGCATATGATGCATTTGGAGGTGATCCATCTATCTTTTCGGGTCTTCATATTCTCATTATGCTCCGCTTCAGTGGGTTGTGAACTATACCACGAGGTATTATAGCGGTTCACGGCAGTGCGTGTTTCACTGTACCGGTCCACTATAGCAGTGGTTTACAATAGTGCGTGCTTCAAAGACTTGTGAGAATTTTTTTTGAAAAAATTAACAGTCTTTAAAAACTTATGAACATTTTTTTGAAGAAATACAAAGAAATTTTGAAATTCCAAACCATTGTTTCAAAATTGTTAATATTTTTGAAAGCGTGAAATTTTTAAAAAAATCGAGACAACATTTAAAATTTGTGTACATTTTTAATCCAAAATGTTTTTTGGAAAATGCAAAGACTTTCTGGAAACATGATTGTTTCGAAATTAAAAACAATTTGAGAAAATATTGAAAATTTGTGCCTTTTAGAAAGAACAGGAAAGAAAAATGAAAAGGAACAAAACTGAGAAGGAAACAGGAAAACTCTGTTTAGAAACCGACTAGATGGTTCTCAAAACCAGTAAAATCTCAGGCTGGAACCATCCAGAACGTTCTTCATGACCAGCGTCCAGTTATAGAAGTGTTTAAGGGGCCTGCGCAGTTAAGATCGCTCTTCTGGTTGTGTTCTCTATGCGAAACGATAAAAAAAACGCCCGAGCGATATATCTTTAAGCGAGTGCTCCTTTTCGACTTCCCCGAGCGCTATATCTCGCATTAAGCGAGTGCTCCTCTTCGACTTCCTGAACATTTTTGCCCCATGCTATATAGCGACTGGGCCAGCCCTGTTATATCGGGGTTTTTTTTTCCTTCACTGGTTCGTCAATGCTCGGTGGGTTGGTACGTTCCGGGTTTTTCTTTTTTAGAAATCGTTTCTTTTTCTTTTTTTATGTTACTTTCGTCTTTCACTGTTTTTTTGTCTTTCACTTTTCTTTGTTTTTTTCATCGATTTTCTTCCTTTCTTTCCTGGTTTCACCGGTTTTGTTGGATTTTTTCCTTGTTTTTATTTGTTTCTTTCCTTAGCTTTCATTGGATTTTTGCTTTACACGTTTCTTTGATTTTATTTCTTTATTTCTTTTTTTCATTATTTTTATATTTGTTTCTATGGTTTATTATTTTATTTCTATTTGATTTATTTGTTTATTCTTGTTTATCTTTGTTTTCATTCTACATTTTCTGTATATGTCAACAACATTTTCTCATACATATTTAACATTTTTCCAATATAAATTTAATACTTTTTCTAATACACTGTCTACATTTATTCTAATTCATATTTATATATTTTAAATACTTGATTAACATTTTTCAAATAGAAGATTAATTTCTTCTGAATACTTGGTCAAAAATTCCCCTATACACATTTAAACTTTTTCAAATGCTTGATTAATAGTTTTCAAATAAAAATATTAGCATTTTTAATACTTGGTCAACATTTTTTATACACATTTAACATTTTCCAAATACATGATTAAAATTATGCAAATATTTGTTTAACATTTTGCAAATGCTTGATTAATATTTTATATAGATGATCAATTTTTAATACATGGTCAACATCTTTTCCATACACATTTAACATTTTCCAAATGCTTGATTAACATTATTCAAATACTTTTCAACATTTTGTTTCAATTTCTTGATTAACATTTTATATGCTTGATCAAAAATTCATCGTTCTTTTAATGCATGATCAACAATTTTTTCTGTAGACGTTCAACCATTTTGAATGCTTGATTAATATTTTCCGGATGCTTGATTAGCATTTTTCAAATACTTGTTTAACATTTTTCAAATACTTGTTCAACATTTTCTGAATGCTTGATTAACATTTTTCAAATACCTGTTCAACATTTTGCAAATGGTTTTTATAGAGATTTTTGTAATATATATATCAAGAATTTTTAAAAGTATAAACAAAAGTGCAAAAATAAGGCAAAAAACCAAATCAGAAAACGTAAAAAAAATAGATTGTGGCCTCCTGTGCACGTGGGCCGGTCCATCTTGCTCGCCCCCTTAAGCGAGACGGAAACTAGACTCGCTGAAGGCAAGATATAGGGGCGCGTGACAAAGCGCCGCAATGAAAATCCGTCTACAACCGGCTTGGTGACCTAATCCGTGGCAAGCCTTAATTACAGTATCAACCGGGCCATGATACTGCTCTCTCTCTCTCTCTCTCTCTCTCTCTGCGCCTCGAGCTGCACCGCAAGGAGCTCGCCTAACACTGCCTTGCTCTTCTTTCTCCCAAACTCCCTCTCAACGCCTCGAGATGTGGCAACATGGACCTGCTACAGTGGCAATCTGTGTAGATGAGCGGATGGAGGGTAGAATGGCATGGGACGACAGAAGTAGGGCAAAAGGGCATAGGGCGACGGATCCAACAGGCGTAGGGCGATGGATCCAACGCACGCGGCGGTGGTACCAGCCTAGCTGCTGCGTGTGTGCCAGATTACCGAGCAGGGAGAGGGCCATAGCGTGGAGTGTCCCTGCTGCGCCACCGGGAGTTGTGTCCACTTTTTTAATTTCTAAATTCACACCAGTGGCGGCGGAAAAAAGGATCGACACAGATACGTTTCTCTGCCAATGGCAGATGAATATTGACACCCGTCATTGGTAGTGCACGCCATCAATGGCGGGCGCTGCGTAAAGCTCGCCCCTGATGGACCTTTAACAGTTTATGAAAAATTTAACATTTTTTAAATTTTTGAATCTTCTTTTTGTTAAAATCAAAGAAATTTTTGAAAATCAGAACAAATGTTTAGAAAATGTGAATCTTTTTTGAAAGTGTGAACAATATAGAAAAATTCCAAACAACATTTGAAATTTGTGAACATTTTTTAAATCTCAAGCTTTTATGAAAAATACAAACAATTTTTGAAAACGTGACGTTTTTTAGATTATAAATAATTTTCGAAAATATTGATTTTTTTAAAAAAAATCAGATTTTTTTGGAAAAAAAAGAAAACAGAGAAATGAAAAGTAAAAGGGAAATAATAAATTGAGAAGAAAACAAGAAAACCTAGTACAGAAAGAAAAACCAGTATAGGAACCTACTAGAAGGTTCACAAAACCGGTAAAAGCTTGGGCTGGTATCTTCGAAAACTTGGGCAGTTTCTTTTTGAGGGATGCCTGCGCAGTTAAGGTCACTCGCTTGCTTGTGTCCTAGGCGAAACGATGACAAAACGCTGCAACGAAATCCGTCTACTACCGGCGGCATGATTACAATTCCGACCGGGCCATGATGCTGGCACAGAATATCATCAATACTAGTACCCCGGTTTGAATTTGAGCAGCTGGTCGTCCACGTCCAGCGTCGTATGCAGAGCGCAGAGTACTTGCCCTGTGTGCTGTGAGGACAATGCATGCGTGATATGGAAGTACAGTGAAGATAACTGCTGCACGTACTAACTGATGGGTGACTTTCTGCCTGCCCATCCATGGAAAGTCCAAGCGAGTCATCATCGTGTACCAATGCATCTCCGATGGGACTCTCAAAATGCCCGCAAACGTTCGAACCAAGGACGCATTAAGTCATCGACACGGTACCCCATCGGTCCGTGGATGGGTCTGCTTGTCCGAAATCCAGCCGAAAGCAAACCAGGAGGGGCTGGATATCTATCCGTCATGCAGGACTCCGACACCCCCCGGCCTCCGCCCATGGAAGCCAAAATCCATGGCGAACTGAGGACTGGAACGGCGCGGATGATATGCCTGCTGCCTGGCCCCGGATGATGATATGCCTGAGACATGCATGCATGCATGGGATTCCGCTGGGGCGTACGAACGGCGCGGTGGGTTCCCGTTTGGATTCGGGGTGGCTGCCTGTCGGACGGACATGCGTATGCAGGCAGGCCCCACGTACGTGCCAGCATGAATGCACGCATGCACCACGATACTGGCAGGACATGTATTTTTGTTGTCGTTGTGTACGTACGTAGAAACAAACAGCCATACGCTTCAATTGGGATCATGTACGGATAACGCGGATCTTGGTTTTGGACGCGACGCGACTCGTACGCGCGTGTAGTGTCGGCACACACAGACAGACAGACAGACCGACAGAGCACATCGGCTTCTCTCCTCACCTCCGCCGCCGTCGTCGTCGTCGTCGTCCCTGTGTTGTCGCACGCACCGTCGTGGCGCACCGGCACTCCAACCACTCGCAAGCCCGTGACGCCGTGAGTGGCCATCATCCAGCGCGCGCGCTCGGCTTATACCCCTGCGGCCCTGCCACCTGGGCTCCCACGCATCCGGTCCACGGCGTGGATACCGCTAGCTCCACACTTACGCGCGTGCATACACAATCGATCGAGGTGGGATGCAAATTGCTGCTGCTAATCCTTCTGACATAATGCAGCGTCTAGTTTTGTTTTTAAAATTGATCCCACTGCATTTTTGCTCATGCCCAAAAGTTTACTTCGCTTCTTACATGCAGAAATTTTTGGCATGCCAACATCACAATGGGGTCTAAGCTAGCGCCGCCATGCATTTTCCACCCAGCTGTAAATTGAATTGCGCGCTGTCGTTTATCCTTCTCTTTTGTCTCTCCTGGGGGAGATCGTTCCCCTGGAGAGAAGTGCTATCTTGGTGGCCTCTTGCTAGCTAGTCTGTTTGAAAAACTATTTCATTTTGCCGTTGTAGTTTGTTTTTGGGTGAACCATATGGTTTTTTTTTTCTTTTTTGCGAGGAAACCATATGGTTTCTTTAACGGAAATCGGAAAGGAGGACCTTCCCATCCCATCCACGTATCCACGGCTGTTGCCTTCAACCAATATCATCTTGTCGAGTTTATGATCTACCAACAACATTTTGTGATCGGTTGGTGTAATTAAATACTTCCATCGTCTTTTTACTTTGCATATAAGATTTGTCTTAAGTGAAATTACATAAAGATTAATCAAATATATATACAAAATTATCAACATCTACAATCCTAGAGATATTTTTTTTCGAAATGGAGGAAAAAGTTTTGCCTCGTCGATTAATTAAGAAGAAGAGAATTGACCAGTTAATTAACGGAAAACTGGGTGAAAAGCAATACAAACGAAGGACGGACAAACTACTCACATGGCAAGAAAACTCCACAATCGCACATGTGCCCCTCGCCAGACTCTCCGATTACACAACATCCACAAACCTCGACATTGCCACTACACCATGTGACCCCGACAAGAACACCTCAACATAAGACATCCAACACCTTCCAACCCACAACGATGACCCAATCCAAGAGGACGGGCCGAGAGACTGAAGATCATCCATCAAGCAGCCAGAGACGCCTTGCCTATGACGCCACTCTTGTCTTTTCCCACCTTCTTTTGTTTGCCTTTTATTGGCGTCCCCATCAAAAGGCAATCCTAGAGATATACAATATGAAAGTTAATTCAATGATGCATCTATTAATATCAATTTATTACTATGAATGTTGATAATTTTTTCTATAATCTTAGTCATCTTTAATACGTTTGACTTAAGTAAATTCTTATATGCGGACTAAAAGAGACGAAGTACTGCAAAGAGACAATGCACACACACCAATTAATATCAGGCCGTCTCTCTTGCTATTATTGCTTAATTTTTTGTGCATGGTCTCCCGATGTATAAAAAATTGCTACATTTTTTCGTTTGATAGTAGACCGGAAGGTCCGTTGGTATCGAGATCACGGGATAGAGCAACAGAGATACTAGCATGGAGCTATTCGACTAGTGAGCAAAAGTCTATTGCTCAATCTCGTGCGTGATCGCATTGTCTCGAGGGAAGCACAACACATATAGAGAGAGAGAATCAAAACTCAAAAGGGTGAGCTAGTAAGTAGCAACTACACATCGCCGTCGACCCTCTCCTAGTAATGCAATCGATTAACCCATGCCACACGCCCATACTACCTACTCCCTCCGTTTTAAAATAAATGACTCAACTTTATACTAACTTTAATACAAAATTAGGTCATCTATTTTAGACCGGAGGGAATACCTACCTACCTACATGGCTTGATCGAGGGTGGATCAATGAATACTCATACTTATGTTTATCTACTAAATCTCCCATGCGGTGCGCTTGCTTGCTTGCATCTTGATTGAAAATATACTACTACTCTACTAAATGTATGGCGACCATGCTCCTCCCCGGATGGCCGGATGACAAGTGCACATAAATATACTAGGAAGTTGGAGCCATGTTGGGGTGGGGAGGGCCAGTTAGGAGTGGCCACAACGGAGAGCGTGCTCGCCTAGCTGCAAGCTTTTCCCGCGTGCGCATGCATGCGTACAACGTAAGTTAAAATTTTACCCTTCTTTTTCTTTTCACACACGTCACCATTACGGGCCGGTGGGTTAATTTAACTGCTCGATTACTCTATCTGATCTACCGATAATCCTAGACCTATACGGGCAACTAGAAAAGATTTTTGCCGTAATTAAACTTCCCAATAATTCGTTCTCCCCTCCGATAATCCCGTACGTACCACCAATCTTTGTTGCCCACGTTGCCTATTACGATAATCCCGTAACAGCTTTTACGTAGGTATATACTCCCTCCGTTCGGAATTACTCACCTCTAAGTAATTCCGAACGGAGGGAGTATATATGTAGCATTACTCCTAGTCTAGCCTATATAGCTTCAGGTTGCACATGCATGCACGAAAAATAGCTCGCGCACGCGCACACACACACATAGTGTACTCATCTGCTTTAGCTCAAGAGAGGGCTTAGCTAATACAGTACTAGCCGCTGGTTAATCAATGTCAATTCCGTCTTCCTTTGCTTCCGGTTTACTCCTGCACTGCATGCTTGCACTGATCCTAATCACTCAAGTGCCACTGCACCGCGGAGACAAACGCACGCAGCACGCAGCACGCAGGGCCCCGGCCGTACGTAATGATGTGCATGCACGGTCGTAACGTAACCAGCAGCCGCAGTCGCACGCACGTACTCCCTACAAGGAAAGTCAAAACATCTTGTTGCCGTTGCTGCTGCTGCCACGAAAATATTCGCTGTCCCGTCGCCACTAAGCTCGGGACGTATGTACGTAACGTACGTGCAATGCAATGCAGAAATAAGGGCGTGTTTGGTTGCCTGCATGAGGCCTGGCCTGGCTCGCGCGGAACGCAAACGGGTCGATCGGTTGTCTACTTTTACTGTTTTGCCTGCATGGCACGAACCTTAAAGCACTCTTGGGTCTGGCTCCCTGAAAACGCTTGAATCGGCAGTTTCTTCAGGGCCAGGCCTGAGCGGTGCACTTGGGCGGTGGCGGCTGTATGCGCGCGGCCACGTTTGAGAAGCCGCGTTGCTTCCCGAAGTGCCGACAGTTATTAGCCTCACCGCCCATCACCGCTAACTCTCCCCCACTCTCCCAACTCTCGCCGGCGGCGGCGGATCGGAGGAGAGCAAGAAGACCACCGGACTCCATCAGCGGCGAGCGGATCATCACCTGGCCCGCGGCAATGGCGGTAAGCACTTCTCTGTTCGTCATGCACTACTTTTTCGCGTTCGATCCGGCGATAGATTCGATCCACGACGGAGAGGGGAATGGGGAATAGAGGTAGATAAGCATGGCAGTTCATACTAGTTCATGCAAGATGGGAATAGAGGTAGATGCAGATGGAGTAGAAGGGGGATTGGGGGATTGGGGGTACACAACAGACACCGGCTAACCGCGGCGGCCGTCACCGGCGTGCAGAGCGGCGGGTCGAGTGGCTGGCCTTCATCTTCTTGTCCATCGTCGTGCGGGGCGGCGGGTCGTCGTCGCTGTCGGAGGAGTCGAGGTCGATCTGCCAGGTACAACGACCTGGTTCCGGCGCCCTCACTGGCATCTGCACCGGTTGTTCTTCCTCCTTAGGCTCCCCACCGATGACCGCCGGCAGCGCGATTGCCGTCTCCCAGTACACTGCGGCATGGCGGTCATTAGGAGCCCGGTAGTTCTTGTATTTGGACCACTTCTTCCTCTGTTTAGCATCGTCGGAGACAGCCTGATTCATGGCCAGCGAATGATGTCGACTGCCATCGCGCCTTCATTGGGTCAGAATCGGCGTCTTGACTCTTGTCTGATGGCCCTCATGAGCACCGTGATCGATTCCTTCGCATGTCGGGCATGGAGCGAGTTCGAGCACACCTCCGTGGTGTTCTCAAACTTGGTGCGGTCACCCGCCGACCACCCGAGGAAGAAGGCCCTCCAGCCAATACCCAAGGGAAGGGGTTGGCGTTGGAGCTGGAGCTAGAGCTTATGGCGATGGAGTGGAGGAAGGTTGATAGTGAGAGAAGAGAGGGGGTGGACAAGTAGTGGTGGACATGGTGAGTAAATATAAGCGCGATGGAGAGGAGGAAGAGTGACAGTCATGCCGTTTTAACTACATGCTCTTCAATAAGCCATGAACTCTGTGTTGTGACTGACTCCATGAATTGTGTGCAGATCGAGGAGAGCAATGAGATGGGCACGGAGGTGCTCTCGGCCGTTGACAACAAGGGCAAGCAGTCGGTGCATCCAATGCCCGAGGTGGTGCTGCCGCCCACCGCCGAGGAAGAACCGAAGACGCCTGAGGTTGGCGACGACGAGGGCATGGAGGAGCCCCCCAGCAGCAAGAGCCGCAACTACGGCCACTACCATGAGGAGCATGTCCCAACTCACTTCTGCAAGGTCATCCTTGCACCGAAGCTTGAGTGCATCCCCATGCCCCTGGACTTCACCAAGCACTTCATCGCGGTGCCGACGGAGTTCAAGTTGAGGAACAACACCGGCTGCTCCTGGAAGGTGACGGTGAAGCTGATGAACGACAGGGTGACCCTGGATTATGGTTGGGCCACCTACACGGCCGTTCATCAGATCAAGATCGGTTACATGGTGACGTTCAAGCTCGTCACTCCCGGCACCCTCAAGGTCATCATCTTCGACGGCGATGGCATTGAGGTGGTCAATAAGTGCGGGAAGCACGACGAAGCCTTCGCCGCCAAGGACTAGGGCCGGGGCACCTCCTTCCTAAGTACTTTCGAGCTTATGTGTTGAATTGTTTGAACTATCGTTATGATGTGTGGTACTATGTTCTCTGAACTATGCTATTAAGTAGTTGATACTCTGCTTATGCTCTGTGCTACATGGTTGTGCCGAAGTGTGCTGGTAACGTCACCAACTAGTCAAAGAGGTTACCACACATCAGGCGTTGCATACAACCAAACACCATGCCTTGGGTTTGTCCACTAACATGCAGGCAACCAAACACCAGGCAGTGTGGTTCTGCCCATGCAGGCAAGAGGGCATGTAGGCAACCAAATAACTTACAGATGGTGTATTTGAGGCTGCATTTGCATAGCCATACTGAGTTGAGAAGGCTATGCAATACAGCCCACTATAGACTACGACAACCAAACACGTCCTAAGCAACCGTGCGGGGCAGCGCAAGCAAGCAGCTCCCCTCGCTCCTCCACTGCACTGCACTGCTTTCACTTTTCTTAGAGAAAAGATGGACCGACAATATCTCTCTTAGCTTTGCTTGGACGGTAACCTTAATTAGCTTTGGTAGTACTACCTGCAGTAATTTAAGATTTCGTACGTGCTGCTCGTGGCTGTCGGACGGCGCTTGCTTTGGCAAAAGAAGCAACGGGGATGGAGGGGAAGGAAGGAAGGAAAAGGCGCTGTTTGGACGGGAGCAAACCACCCGACCGCTGTTTTTACTACTCACTGTCACCGGTGTGTGCTGTGCTGGTTCCTCTTTTACCTTACCCTTCTCGCCACTTTCCTCTTTCTTCTTCTTACCCCACGCCCACGCCCACGGGGGTAAAAGTAAAACACATACTCCAGTCCAGTGCTCAGCTCCGCGGGGTGAAGACCGAGGCTCTGACACGTCGGCCCCACGGCTGCCGCTCTCTGCTCTCTCCGGTGGTCGATGCACCTGGCGTATGGTATGGTACGCCTGTGGTGGGACGACTTCCTGTCGCTGCATCTCTCTTCCCGTGGGCCGGCCCAACTCCAACGTTGTTTCAAATGCTCCGGCTGCGTCCATTCGAGGGTAAACGGATAGAAACGGCCGCCCAACGGCGCGCGAGCAAATAGACTATTGTTCGTTTTCAGCCCCTTTTTTGACCCATTTCTGGTCCAACTTTGGACCGTGTTTGCCGCAAAATGAACATGCGTGTGGCGCGTGCCCATGTCCTCTCCTAGCCCGTCTGTCGGGGACACATGTGCGTCTTTTTTTCTATTCCATCCCCCACCCGTCTCCAGCCGCACCCCCGTCCCACTCCCCTCTCGTCTCTAGCCGCCGCCATTTTTCTCGGACATGCGTTGTCCAGCACGGCTGCGAGCCCGCCCCCTTCCCTTGTCGCAGCCCCCTTTCCTCGACGCCCCGGGTTGTCCAACCCCGGCCGCCAGATTTCAGCGCATTCGGCGACCGGATTTGGAGCAGATCCGGTCGGATTTGAGCTCACCGGCTGCCGGAGGCCGCCCCGTGCCATGGAATGGTCCGCACAGCCCCGTCAACGCCCCAAGGCCGCATGCAGGTATTGACTCCGCCTCTAGCCGCTCGGATCTATCCGTCGCCGGTTCGCCGGCAAATACACCAACGGTCGTCGTCCGGGCTCGGTGCCGGCCCAAAGGCTCGTAGGCGCACCGATGCCGCTCGTAAAGCGTGACGACTATCCACGGAAGGTTTTGCGCCGCGTGTCTACGACGTCGAAACATCCCGGATGGGTGTTCGTCAAGTGCAAAAATGATGGGGTATGTGCTGGTTTTAGCATTCGGTTGTGCTCCCGGATTCGGCTCGTTTTGCTTACACGCAAATATTAATTGTGTAGGATGGATATAACTTTTGGTATTGGAAGAAGAATACATCGATCTATTGATGGAGCGCAATTTAATAGATGTTCATGCACTTGTTGCTAGAGTAGAGGCTAGAGATGAGACTAGATGCGAAGAAGCAACATCTACTTCTTTAGACTCGAAGAAGAAAGAAGTATGCAAGATCGAGACTCCGCAGATCAACAATGAATGCATCGAGAAGTCACTGATCCAACTTACGCGAGCAGTTATGCAAGTTTGATATCTTCTAAAATGTCTTCTTGTAGTTCTTGTTTTTTTTGTCTTGTTATTTCAGTCAAAATTTGGTGATGTACTCCAATGTATCAAAAAATCGATCATGAAAATAATAAAAAATGTGTTGCAAAAATTATATGTGAACGAGATGCGGCCAAAATGTGGCCGTGAGTTGGGCGCACGGGCGACGCATCCACAAATCCTGGCGAACGCGGCCCATTGCCACCTCAAACGGACGAAAAACGCACCAAATGGACATCCGTTTGGGGGCGTGTGTTGGAGTTGGCCTAAAAGCGGCTCCAACACGATGAATCAAACAAACACGTGTTTTGTTCGCTTTTTGTTTGTTTGTGTCGGTTAAGTGGACGGGGCGTCCTTTTTTGGTTTGGATTGCCGGTGCGCTCGACGGGTGGTAGATCTTTTCCTGTGTAAAACTAAGTTTCAGAAACACGCGGCCGAAATGAACTTAATTTATCATAACTAAACATTAAACGGCCGGCGTCCTTCCTAGGGCCGGTGAGGTTGATGAACGTCGGCGTCGGCCCAGCCCAGGAGAAGGCGGTCACCCACGCCGCATGCGCAGCCTCCTTCGTCGCCTGCCCCTTCGGTGGCTACACTGCTGCTGTGCAGGCGTGCTCCTGCTCCGCCTCCCGAGCCAACTGGCGCTCCAACTTCATTAGCCTCTCGCCGTCGGCGTGCTCTCCCTCCATTGTGGGAGGTAGGCGACCTGCTACTACGGTGTCACGCGAGCCACGTGGGCGGCATGCTGACCCACTTGCAGAGCTGGCTGGTCCACTGGTACCGCCCTAGCTCGGCCTTGGGTATGGGGAGTAGCGCCGGTGGCGGCGGTGGGGGAGGGGGGGTGACGTAGTCGCTGGCGGCGACAGGGGGATGACATAGTTGCCAGCCTGCTGTGGCGGCGACGACGGGGGGATGACGTAGTCGCCAGCCTGCTGTGGCGGCGACGGGGGGATGATCTAGTCGCCAGCCTGCTGTGGCGGCGACGGGGGGATGACGTTGTCGCCGGCCGCGGAGAGCGCGAGGCCCTCCTCCAGACCACCCCAGTTCGCATCCTTCTCGTGCCTGCTCTCCTTGAGAGCGAGCTACATGGCGGCTGCAGCGCAGCCTGGTAGGCTGCCTCCTCCTCCGGCCTGACCTCCAGGGGCGGCGGTGGGACGACGGGGTTGAGCTGGATACAAACTGGGCATAAAATTAGGCCTAAAATGCGTCGAGGCAAACACCGAACAGACACGGTTTGAATTTGGGTCCGTGTGTTGTTACTCTGCACCTTGATCTGTTTCGACCCAAAGGAACGGTTGTGTCGGCCGGCCTGGGCGCGGACCACCTGCGCCCGGTCCACCCAGAGTAAGCCGTGGCCACGCCTCCCTCCTCTCTCTTTCTCTCTCTCCTCCGACCGCAGTCGGAGGAGAGAGAGGAGAGGCTGCGGCGGTGCTGTTCCGCGTCGCTGTCCCGTCCCGTCCTACCGGGCTTTAAAGCTGTCGACCCGTCACCTTTTCCCATCCCCCTTCTCTCTCTCTCCTCCGGCCTGCCTGCCCGTGCTCTCCTCTGCCTCTCTCGCTCCTCAATTACGACCCCGCAGTCACAGCCAGAGGCCCTACCCGGCGGCGAGGAGCGGACTTCCTCTTCTCCTTCGGCGGCGGCGCCTGCGCTGGTAGCCAGACCAGCAGCTCCGATCCGATGCTCCCCGGCGGAGGGAGGCGCCTCTGAGGTGCGAGGCGTCGTGTCTCCGGGCGCCGCTGCTCCGCCCAGCCCAGCCCAGCGCCGGCCCGCCCGCGCGCGCGCTCCGGGAGCCGAGGTGAGGCCGCCTCTGCCTCTCCCTGCCCGGGATCTAGCGACGCGCCGCGGGTCGTCGCCGCATTTCGATTCCGGGTCCCCGTCGACGCGCTAGTTTTTTTCTGGGAGGTTGTTACTCAATTTCGGCCACTAGTACTCCATACATACATACATACGCACAGCAGATTTTCTACGCGGAAGGGAACCAACCAGAGGAGTTTCGCTCGCACTGGTACCAGGCATCCTCCTCTTCGCTCCCATTGTAGAGAGAGGTGTGATCTAGCACACCGGATTCACCGTTTGTTGTCTCCCTGATTTTGGGACCCCAGCACTGCCAATCTCGTCCTGCATTTTTTGGATCTCGTTTGCGCGCGCCATTAGTTGTTATCCCACAACTTTAGGAGTTACTACCAATTTTGTTTGTTTGTTGCGGCGTACTGTACGATTCAATTCAGTCCAGTTCCGCTGCATTTGTTTTCTCCCGGCAATACTGTACAGCGCATTTCATTCATTCAGTCCCCGCCACAATTCTGCTCAGAAACAACGCTTATCCCCTTTCTATTTTCGGTTCAGATATCTCCCTGAGCTGGAGATTCAAGTGTCCGAGCACAAGGAGATCAGCACATTGCGCACAGAATTAACACTTGGGAGAAGCAGGCTATTGGTTACTCCGTCCATTTGCCGAGGGACCAATCTAATCAATGGCTGCGGCGATGGCGATGAGAGGGGGGAGCAGCGACGGCGGCGGCTCGGATAGGGGAGCCGGGATGGACTCGGGGAAATACGTGCGGTACACGCCCGAGCAGGTCGAGACGCTCGAGCGGGTGTACGCCGACTGCCCCAAGCCCACGTCCTCGCGCCGGCAGCAGCTGCTGCGCGAGTGCCCCATACTTGCCAACATCGAGGCGAGGCAGATCAAGGTCTGGTTCCAGAACAGAAGGTAATCACAAAAAATTTAGCTCAAATCTGCTAGTCCTGAAAACAAACCTTGGTTACTGTAGTATCCCCTGAGTGATGCCCTGTCAGTCCAGAAAATATGCCATGGTGGTATTCCTGTAGAAATGTAGCGCTCTGAACTGTTGCATTGGTGTTGTGAACATGACAATTTGTTTTGCACAATATGGACAGAAATTGTCATGCCAATTGCTTATCTGCTGCTGCCTTTCACCTGTATCAAGTCTACAGTCTTCCTTTATTTTTTTTCTTTTCATATTGTGCTAAGGTGGATGATTATGCTTGGCTGTTACAGGTGCCGAGATAAGCTGCGGAAGGAGTCCTCACGGCTCGAGTCCGTGAACAGGAAGGTGTCGGCCATGAACAAGCTTCTTATGGAAGAGAACGAACGTCTCCAGAAACAGGTCTCCCAGCTGGTTCATGAGAATGCACAAGTGCGGCAGCAGCTGCAGAATGTAAGTCTTTGTTGTTGTGTTGTAGGTGTTCCTCTTTGCATAGCACGTGGCATGCGAGGGAAAGTTCAGTTCCATATGATGCTTTGTACTTGTAAACGAGTATGTCAGTGCACTAGTAGTACAGTTGGTATAAGTTTTAAGGTAGGTGTACCACCTAGAGGCTAGAGTCCTTGGGATGTTAGAAATCTAACCAGATTGTTGTACGTTTACCGTACTTTTCCTGATAACATCTGCTGATTGAATACAGACTTCAATGGCAAATGATGCAAGCTGTGAATCAAATGTGACCGCCCCTCAAAACCCTATAAGGGATGCAAGTAACCCTTCTGGGTAAGAAAATCGCTCTGGGAAGCTAGGAAAGAGTTCTTGCTGCCGACCTTACCTTTTCAGAACCATCCTTCCCTGAAACTAGCTTTATTTTCTCGTTCCAGGCTCCTTTCAATTGCAGAGGAGACCTTGACAGAATTCCTCTCGAAGGCTACTGGGACAGCTATTGAATGGGTCCAGATGCCTGGGATGAAGGTTACATGCCAACTCTGTTTTTTTTTGTGATTAACACTTATAAGATGTTAATAGATATGCTAATTATGTTCTGTTTTCATGATGTTAGCCTGGTCCGGATTCGGTTGGTATCGTGGCCATTTCACATGGTTGCCGTGGTGTTGCTGCCCGTGCCTGTGGTTTGGTTAATCTAGAACCAACAAAAGTAAGTGCTTTAGCTGATTCTATGTTACATCAAGTTTTTTTCCCGTCAATATCTATCTGGAGTAAGTATTTCGTGTGCTAGTAAGCTCATTTGGAACTGATTTAGACTTGGTTTTTGTGTGCATATCGTGATTTATTGAGGGTTAAAAACACAAATGCCACGGAAGACATTGCTGCCGATCTGTTAGTTATTTAGGATGGAGTAAAGTTTGGTCAGAAGGCAATTCAATACTCAAGGCTTAACTTTGAATAGTGTCCTCTTCTGTAGGCTCCTGGAATGTTTTCTCTGGTCACTTGGGCTGTGCTACAAAAACAGAATGCCCTCCTCACATTAGTAGATTAGAATACAGTTTGAGTCGAATGCGATTGAATACTTAGGCCTTACATTTGAATATTCTCCTTTCCACTGGCTCTTGGAAAGTTCCACTGACCACTCAAGTTGTGTAAAAGAGATAAATGCCTCACCTCACATTCATATATTTTGCCTACTAAGTAATTGCAGAAAATCAAACTTTCAATACAACTTATAATTGATAAAGGTAATCAAGGAACTGTGTGTCTGATAGAACTGTGTTATGTAGGTTGTAGAGATCTTGAAAGATCGACCGTCTTGGTTCCGTGATTGTCGAAGCCTGGAAGTCTTCACGGTGTTACCAGGTGCAAATGGAGGAACAATTGAACTTGTGTACACACAGGTTGGCATTTAACCATTTTTGGTTGAAATGTTTCTTCAGCCTATCTCGTGATGCACATGGCTCCTGCTGTGAACTTATCATCTGTTCTTATATGCAGTTGTATGCTCCAACAACTTTAGTCCCTGCACGTGATTTTTGGACTCTAAGGTATACAACCATAGTGGAAGATGGCAGTCTTGTGGTATGTATGAGTATGAGCACTAAGTTTACTTATTTTAATTCTATTGGATACGAGCTAGGATATGATCTGTTGCTAATATTCTTCCATCTCTTAAGGTCTGCGAGAGATCCTTGAGTGGTTCTGGGGGTGGTCCAAGTGCAGCTTCTGCACAGCAGTTTGTAAGAGCTGAAATGCTTCCAAGTGGATATTTAGTTCGCCCCTGTGACGGTGGAGGTTCCATTGTGCATATAGTGGACCATCTGGAATTTGAGGTCTGATCCCCGCTCTGTACCCTTATGTTTGCATTTTGATGTTGGTTTTCACCCGGAAAGAATGTATGACTGTTTCTTTGTGATGTCCATTAAACATTTGATTTTCTTCCATCTATCAGGCATGGAATATTCCTGAAGTGCTTCGTCCGCTGTATGAGTCTTCTAGGGTAGTTGCTCAGAAAATGACTACTGCGGTGAGTGTTTAGTGCTTGCAAAGTTTTGCTCCGCTCTATCTATGCATGTGAAATTGCATCGGTACTGATTACAAACTCCTCATTATGTGGAAAACCACTTATTCATGAACTCTAAAGTTTTATATTTGATATGTGGTGAAAATGATTACAATTTTAAGTCATTAGGAGATCTTGGGAGTTCATTCTCTGCACTATACTTCATACTAAAAATTACTAACTGCACTACATATCAAGGCACTCCGCCACATCAGACAAATTGCTCAAGAAACAAGCGGTGAGGTGGTGTATGCCTTGGGGAGGCAACCTGCAGTATTACGGACCTTTAGTCAAAGGCTGAGCAGGTGAATATGGATCAACTGTTACTCTTTCAACGGTTAATGTGTGCATCATATTGACATGTTTCCAATGGCATTCTTTATGTTTTTCTTAGAGGTTTTAACGATGCCATCAGTGGTTTCAATGATGATGGTTGGTCCATAATGGCTGGAGATGGCATTGAAGATGTAGTCGTTGCTTGCAACTCAACTAAGAAAATTAGAAACGTCAGCAATGGCGTTAATGCTTTTGAAGCCCCTGGAGGTACTATATGTGCCAAGGCATCAATGTTACTGCAGGTAAGGGTGCTCTTAGTTCATTCTGTTGCTCAGATCTATTTACATTTGATATTGAGATCCTAATTAAGTTTCGATGAATGTGTGTATGGCTGTGCACGTTGAAGTTAAGTTTCGATGAATGTATGTATGGCTGTGCCAGATTTGAGTGCTTTGAAACTAGTCTGCCCATTTTTTGAAATTTTAGAAAATTTTAGATCAACTGAGTTAAATTCTTATATTACATCTTTCTTCCTTTACTTGATATTGTAGAGTGTCCCACCTGCGATACTAGTTCGATTTCTGAGGGAACATAGATCCGAGTGGGCTGATTACAGTATGGATGCATATTTGGCTTCAGCACTGAAAACAAACACATGTTCGTTCCCTGGGCTGCGTCCAATGAGATTTTCTGGGAGCCAGATCATCATGCCACTTGCTCACACAGTAGAGAATGAGGAGGTACATTTATTGATGTTTCTGTCGTAATCTTGTGCTGTTTCATTTGTGACTTTGTGAATAATTTGGTATTACTACTATTCTTTAATTGATATAGTGACCTGGACATAAAAGTAAATTTTTTTAGGGTATATATAAACTACTTACTTTTATGTAAATTAATTTTTTTAGGGTATACATAAACTACTTACTTTTATTTTCCCTGATATTGTTACATTGCACATAACTAGTTAGTTTTATTCTCGATATTTCCGTTGCCATATTAGGTGTACACACCGCTTCGTTAACTTGAGAAAAAGCAAATAATGTGCAGATTCTTGAAGTTGTTCGCCTTGAGGGACAACCTCTTAGTCATGATGAAGTTCTTCTTTCAAGGGATATCGACATGCTTCAGGTGGGAATTTGGACCTCATTATGCCCTATGTTTGTTTGGTGTGTCCTACATTATTTGGGGAAGACGTTTACTAGCATCATACTAACACCGTATCAGTGATTTCTTACTTAAAAGATGACTTTATATCTTCTGTCTAGTATTGCAGCTCGTTAATATTTGCCTCTGTTTCACTATACCATATTAGCAAATCTTAGCCTATACCATATTACCAAGTAGCTTGATACTGTATATTTTGCTAAGTGGAGTAAAAGGTGCAAAACTTTTTACAAGAATGCCAATATCCTGGTCAATGTGATTTCCTGAGGAAACTTGGTTTAATGTGATTTTGAAGTGTTCTATTTCGGGGAAATTTGGCTTAATGTGATCTTGAAGCCTGCTATTTCTACTATTCCTTTATTCAATTGGAAGGGTTGCCATTCCACAAACTATTTATACTGTACTGAGTTCCTGTTGTATCATTTTTTTTGGTATTTCAGCTTTGCACAGGAATAGATGAGAAATCTGTGGGATCCTCCTTCCAGCTTGTCTTTGCACCAATTGATGATTTTCCAGATGATGCTCCCTTGATTTCATCCGGCTTTCGTGTTATACCACTTGATATGAAAACAGTTAAGCATTTGCACCCACATTACTCCCCTGTTCTAACGTTCTGCAGGTCACCATGTGCTTTATTTGCTACTGTATATGTTTCTGTTGATGCAATAAACTGTAATGTATTCTGGATGCCTATTACTAGCTATTTTACCGGTGACCTTAATTTTGTTCTGTAACTTAACCCTGGTCAAGTGTAAAATTGTTTGTGGGATATTGTTAACTTTTCTTGGATGATAATTTATTTGGCACAAATCCTTCAAATATATACAAAAAAAAAATCTTTCTTTTACTCCCTGTTCCCTATGTTTTGAACAAGAGTTCCTTCATTTTGGTCAATGATTGCTGAGAGTTCCGTTCCAATATATGCATACTTTTTGTGTACTTTGTTTTTTTGCGTGCCCACGTTTTTATCCATCGGGCCTGTGTCTGTGTGGATCCTTGATGCAGAGTCCAGGAGAAATCTGTGCTTCCTTTATCTAAATGAAGTTTTTAACTGTCATATTCCATGCAGGACGTTGTATCCTCTGGTAGGACATTAGATTTGGCATCTAGCCTTGAAGTAGGCTCTACTGCAGCCCAAGCCTCCGGCGCATCTCCAGATGATTGTAATGTGCGATCTGTGCTGACAATCGCCTTTCAATTCCCTTATGAGCTGCATCTCCAAGATAGTGTTGCAGCTATGGCCCGTCAGTACGTTCGTAGCATTGTCTCTGCTGTTCAAAGAGTGTCGATTGCTATCTCTCCATCTCAGTCCGGTCTAAATGCTGGGCAGAGGATACTCTCTGGCCTTCCCGAAGCAGCAACACTTGCTCGATGGATTTGCCAGAGCTATCAGTAAGTGAATTTGTGATTCTTTTCCTGTGGCATCAGTCTTAGTCTGACAGTTTTGATGCTTTTCCATGGCATTTACAAGCTGATAGAATTTTGCTATCCACACAGTTACCATCTAGGGGTAGAGTTACTTGCTCAATCAGATGTAGCTGGGGAAGCATTGTTGAAGATGCTATGGCACTACCAAGATGCCATCCTGTGCTGCTCTTTTAAGGTATCCGAAGAATCTCAGCAGAGAAATTCAAGCCTGCTCCCACTTCTATGTTCATCAATTGATCTTGATCTGATTAAGGAAATTAGTTACTATTAGAAATATACCACTCAACGAATGTCTGAATGCATACTCGAATTTAATAATAACTGATATACTACTCCCGTCGTTCCTAAATATTTGTCTTTCTAGAGATTTCAACAAGTGACTACATACGGAGCAAAATGAGTGAATCAACACTCTAAAATATGTCTATATACATCCGTATGTGGTAGTCCATTTGAAATCTCTAAAAAGACAAATATTTAGGAACGGAGGGAGTAGTATATTGCTAGATGAGCATGTAACTTGCTTCTTTCTGAGAATGATGAACAATTTTGGTGTACTTACTCTGTAGCTGGTTGGTGTATTGATGGGGCTGCTGTGATGGGTTTTTTCTTATATAGAACTACCTCCATCCCAAAATATAAGAACTGAAAAAGTGTCTTATATTTTGGAACGGAGGGAGTAGTATTTTCCAACTTCCAAGGGGTTGCTTCAGCGAACCACCTTCTTTGAGTTTGTGAATCTTACAGAAAAGTCGAGGTTTCCCACGGCCTGTGCGGTGGGCAGAGAATCTCATGTTTCATAGACTTTGACATGCTGAGCAAACCCATATGATTTTAGTTATGTTGTCACAGTTGCAGTTCTTAACCCTATAGTACATTTTCTGACAACAAATGCTGTAATGGCCTTTATTCTATTCTATTAGGAAGTACCCGTGTTCACATTCGCCAACAAGGCAGGTCTTGACATGCTAGAAACTTCCCTCGTCGCCTTACAAGACCTGACATTGGACAAGATCTTCGATGAGCCTGGAAGAAAAGCATTATTCTCGGAGATCTCAAAATTGGTGGAAGAGGTATAACTTGTTTCTCGCCCCTTATTATATAGCAGTCTTTTTTTTTCCTTTTGTATGGGATATAAATACAGTTTCACAGCAACTGCCAAGTTTAAATCAGTAAAGCCTGCACTTGCTAAAAGACAGTTAACCTTATTTTCTAGCACAAACTGGACCTGTAGCCAATGAACATTTCACTACACACAGCACTTGAACTCCCCTGCTCCCAGGGGTGTCCAACTTGATCCAGCTCGACCATTGACCGTCTTTTTCGAGCTCTTGATGCTGGAAAAGAAGACCAATGCCATCCACCTGCACCGCAGATTGTGCTTCAGTTCAAGCCCTCGATATATATGCAGTGTTGTTGCTAACAAAGTACTCTGTTTTCTTCTGTTGCAGGGGCATGTGTACCTGCCATCAGGCGTGTGCATGTCGGGGATGGGCCGGCACGTGTCCTTCGACCAGGCGGTGGCGTGGAAGGTGCTCGGCGAGGACAGCAGCGTCCACTGCCTCGCCTTGTGCTTCGTCAACTGGTCCTTCGTGTGATGTACCAAATGCCGCCGGCCTGGCCCCGGGCCAGCAGGGTGATGTGTGACGAGCAGATAGATACAGTTTTTGGTGGAAAGAAAATTTGTTACTCCTAGTATTGTTTGTAGCGTTAGCTGTAGGCGTGGGGTCTGGTACATCTATGAAACTCAATGCATGATCATGTACATTTACATTTTGATCTCAGCTGCATCCATCTGAATTCAACAGCCAGGCAGGCAGGGAGAGGCCATCGCTGCAGCAGTGTTGCTGCATCCATCTCGCCGTCCTCCGCCCGCAGCCGTTGCCGGAGTGTGGCACGATGGGGCGCCGCGGCGGCGGAGGAGCCGACAGAATAGGCCCACATGCGGCATGCGGACAAGTCGGGGCATGGTGGCGGGCTCTAAGATCATGACCCTACTGAGCTTATCCCAGTGAAAGTAGCCCTAGATCATGTGATGCAAGTTTGAGAGGCGTCTTCCGCGGCTGGCAGAGCAGATTCACTTGCACTGTAACGAAATGGAAAATTGCACAGCGCGAGCACGACTGATCTCCGGGAGCGTGTGGGCTCATGCGATGCTCGCGTACGCGCAGCGCCATGAGGGCCGTGTACGCGCGTGGGCCGACATGTCGTGGAAACAAACATGCGAGTACCCGGGGCACGTCCGGCATCTAGGTTTACGATATTCTCATGGTCTAAGCACGTAAGCAAAGGTTAACACTGTACACGAAAATACCGACGACAACGTGATCTTAGAGTATTTTGTAAGTTTGGTCTGTCCAACATCATCGTTACTCTAACATTGTGTTCTCATTATTGCCAATGTTTTTTGTTACATTAACTTTATTATTGTCTCAAGAACATTTATGACCCATGAACGCCGAAAGCTTGCTGACCAAGTAACAAACGAGCGTGCTAAAGAGAATCACACCAACAAGTGTCACAAACACGTACCCGATGACCTTCTTCCTCTTGTTACAAATGTGCAAAATCTAGGGGGAGGGGGGCAGTGCCCCCCTTGACTTACACTGTGCTTTGCCAGTGTTTGCTATGGAAGAACCAATGGAACCTCTGGAACTAGAGCAGCACCGAACTCATCTCAGCACCAAGCTCCGAGTCTATAGGAAGCACATGCGAAGTGATCTCCTGACAGGTTGATTGTCCAGGCCTGCATTATCCCTGGTCTTACCTTGGATTCATCCCTACTAGTTCATTTTGGTTTAAGGGAAGTGCTTGAAGTCGATCCAATGTCCTTCTTCTTTTTCGGATCAACAATGAGGTAGATTTTTGTTTTCCACTCCTAGTATTGTGTGCGCTTTTTTGTGTGGCAGCATCGTGGCCCGGTAGGAGGCAAAATTGAGAGGCCTACCACTGACAAAGCCGTCTGGTGAAGATGCTCCAGGGGCCATATTTTTTGGGCCCGGGGTAAAACCAACTCGGTTCTGTTTTGGGCTACATGGGCTTCAGCAAAGGTACATCTTGAAGTTGGAATTTAAATTCTTTCACAACTGCCTTGGAATAACCGGATTATCTCTATCTTTGATTTCTACCAATGCAGACAGTTATTTATTGCCAAGATCCAAGAATTGCACTTGCTTCATTTTTTTTTTGAGGGGACACTTGGTCCAGTCCATCTGGGCAGTTGGATCTTTGAAACTGTTATTGATGATTTAATCAAGGTATATAAAGGTTGACTGCTAGCTTCCTACCCAAAGTTCATACGGACCACACCCTTAAAGAAGAAGTCCCGACTTCCTCTTGATGCTTCATTTCGAGACAATAAAAACCACCCTTCTTCGAAAAGAAAGAAGTCCTGACTGTCTACTACAATGAGTTTTGCCCGACCCTGACGAGGGAGTGGCGATGACGGCGGCGTGCCTTCGACTTGCTTCAGTGCTTATGGTAGTCGCTAGGCGGTCTACGGATCTGGATGTAATTTTAATTACTTCTGGTGATCGTTGTACTGTCATGATTAAATAAGAATAGATCGGAAGTTTTTTAGAAAAAAAAAAGAAAGAAGAAACCCATAGGCCAGTTGGCTACTACATCGAAACTGATCGAGTACAATTTGAACTAGCCGTTTCTTATTTTATGCTAATCTTCAACAAAAAATTTCTTCGATCCGCATGCATGCATCACGCTGACAGAAATGGCGAATGTCTGCTCCACGATTGGAATTCTAGGCCATCCGTCGCTCAATCCAGCCCGGATGCGACCATGTCGTGGTAAGGCACATACCCCTGGGGATCAAGTAATGCCGCACAAGTATAAGATCGAATTAATCAGGATTGGCTGTGAAACACTAAATTAATTAATTAGCTGGACAATGTTTCACTTATTTTCTAGCTGTACCCCCCACCCACCTCTAGAGTATATGATGTATATATTTTCATGCGAATCAAACTTGTGTATATGTTTGACCAAAATTATGTAATGAAATAACATCTAAAATACAAATTTAAGTAACTTGCAAGTGGCCGTATGCATCGCTATGATGCAGAGGCCGGGGAGTTCCCCTTTTCGAAAAAAAATTGTACCTCGAGCTTTTCCATGAGTTGGTGGGCGGTGGGGGCGGAGACGATGGTGCGGCGGTCGGCGGGGTTGATGAAGCCTTCCTTGGCGGCTTGGTCGATGAAGGTCAGCAGCGAGTCGTAGTACCCCTTCCCATTTAGCAGACCAACCTGGAGATTTTTGGTATGTTGCTTTGTGAGGTTACATAACCAGATTAAGCTGCATCCTTCAACTAATCAACATGGCGTAGAGCTGTGTAGCTGGTTCGTTTAGTGGGCGAGATGTTAGAATACAGTTTCACACGTGCCACCACAACAGAATACTCCATTCACTTGTGCCAGCGCAGGCTCAAACCTCACCACTGACGTGGAGGCCAAAAGAATTAGTAATCCTGTAAGTTAAACTAGCCAACCAAGCTGGAATAGCTCAGTTGGCTAGAGCGTGTGGCTGTTAACCACAAGGTCGGAGGTTCGAGCCCTCCTTCTAGCGCAATTTTTTAATTTTGGCCTTTTTTCTTTCTATTTTTGGTAAAATCTTCCACTATTTGCTCTTTTTTTCTCTCCAAATTACCACCGTTGTTTCTTGTATGGACCAGAGTTTTCCTTCATCTCGTTGTCCTATACCTTCCTTTCTCAAGCTACTGTCTCATACTTCCATTGTCTTTGTTTGCCAAAAATCTACACCTTCTAGTCCATCAGACATATATATATATAAAGTATGTCAAGTTGGACATGCTCAAGGTTTATGATAGAATGGAATGGCACTATCTCAAAGCAATGCTCACGAGGCTGGACTTTGGAGATGCTTTTGTATGTCTGGTTATGAAGTGTGTTACTTCTGTTCGGTTTACAATTAAGGTGAATTTTTTTAAATGGAGGAAGACCACGGCTCTGGCATCTGGACGATGCATGCACCATTTTATTAATTATTCACACAAGACTTTACAAAGTCATACAATAATAAGACTAAAGCCACCGTCTAGGCAACATCTGTCGCAACTCCTATCCAGTTGATGAAGGGTGCTGATAGTCTGGCCTAATACCAAACAGACCTTGCAGCCAAACCTAAACATCTAAGACCTGAGATTCCAACCAGGACGCTTGCCGGGTATGGGACACCTACCTGTCTGGCACACTCCTCAACCAGGACGCCTGCCGGGTATGAGGCCGCCGCAGCCACCTGCCATTAATCCATCTTTAGAGTTGTACTGTTGCATCTACCATGCCAGGTCTCTCTGCCATCGACGCCACCATGACGCCAGACAACCTCGTCCTCCTACGCGAGTCCATCCTCGCATATCGGACCGAATCTGCACTGCGCCACGCCATCGAGATCCGCCTCTATCAATGTGTAGGATGAAGCACCGCTCCACAAAGATGTCGTCCACTGGTCCCGCGAGGCCGAGTGCACCTCCAAGAATGCCGCCCCCAAGGGGGTAACGACACATGATTGCCGCCAACATCCGATCGACAGATCTAGGGTTTCCCCTGGAGGTATTGAGTGGAGTTTGGAGCTTCACCTCGATGATGCCTTCACGAAGGAAATGATGATAAGGGCATCGTCATCACCGGCTCCGCCCATCGACCGAAGACCAGGTTTTCACCCGGATCCGTCCCAAGTAATCCACCCGACAACATGTGCACCATCTCGACCGCCTTCAAAGCCCCAGATCTAGCCATCTAGATTCGGCGACCATCCGCGATAGCAGTGCCACCGTAGGAGCCCTGACACACCGGCCACTGCCTGAGTGTGCCACCACTGGAGCCTAGGAGGAGGTCTCCCACCCCGCCCGCCAAGCCGCGAGAGCCACTGAGATGGATCCCGCTCGCTCGTCACCGTCTCTGATCCGAATCAATCCGTAGATCGCCGTCACAGATCCGCCTTGGACAAGGACTGCACCACGCCATGCCGCCGCGGGAAGCCCTAGCTTCACGAGCCGCCACCATCCAAGGCTGCTGTTGGGGAACGTAGTAATTTCAAAAATTTCCTACGCACACGCAAGATCATGGTGATGGCATAGCAACGAGAGGGGAGAGTGTATGTCCACGTACCCTCGTAGACCGAAAGCGGAAGCGTTATAACAACGCGGTTGATGTAGTCATACGTCTTCACGATCCGACCGATCCAAGTACCGAACGACGGCACCTCCGAAGTTACGCACACGTTCAGCTCGATGACGATCCCCGGCTCCGATCCAAAGAAAGCGTCGGGGATGAGTTCCGTCAAGACGACGGCGTGGTGGCGATGATGATGCTCCACCGACGCAGGGCTTCGCCTAAGCTCGCGACGATATGACTTCACGGCGCAGGCTTCGCCTAAGCTCATGACGATATGACCGAAGTGGAATATGGTGGAGGGGGCACCGACACGGCTAAGGAACGATCCGTAGATCAACTTGTGTGTTCTGGGTGCCCCCTGCCTCCGTATATAAAGGAGGAGGGAGGAGGAGGCCGGCCCTAGTAGGGGGGCGCCATGGGGAGTCCTACTCCCACCGGAGTAGGATTCCCTTTCCTAGTCCAACTAGGAGTCCTTCCATGTATTGGGAGTAGGAGACAAGTAAGGGAAGAGAGAAGGAGGGAAGGAAGGGTGCGGCCCTCCCTAGTCCAATTCGGACTAGGCCATGGGGGCGCGGCCTACCCTAGGCAGCCCTCTCTCTTTCCCGCAGGCCCAATAAGGCCCAATACTTCTCCCGGCGAATTCCCGTAACTCTCCGGTACTCGAAAAATACCGAATCATTCGAACCTTTCCGAACTCGAATATAGTCGTCCAATATATCGATCTTTACGTCTCGACCATTTCGAGACTCCTCGTCATGTCCCCGATCTCATCCGGGACTCGAACTCCTTCGGTACATCAAAACTCATAAACTCATAATATAAGCATCATCAAACCTTAAGCGTGCGGACCCTACGGGTTCGAGAACTATGTAGACATGACCTAGAACTATTCTCGGTCAATAACCAATAGCGGAACCTGGATGCCCATATTGGTTCCTACATATTCTCGAAGATCTTTATCGGTCAAACCGCATAACAACATCGTTGTTCCCTTTGTCATCGGTATGTTACTTGCCCGAGGTTTGATCGTCGGTATCCAATACCTAGTTCAATCTCGTTACCGGCAAGTCTCTTTACTCGTTCCATAATGCATCATTCCGTAACTAACTCATTAGCTACATTGCTTGCAAGGCTTATAGTGATGTGCATTACCGAGAGGGCCCAGAGATACCTCTCCGACAATCGGAGTGACAAAACCTAATCTCGAAATACGCCAACCCAACATGTACCTTTGGAGACACCTGTAGTACTCCTTTATAATCACCCAGTTATGTTGTGACGTTTGGTAGCACCCAAAGTGTTCCTCCGATAAACGGGAGTTGCATAATCTCATAGTTACAGGAACATGTATAAGTCATGAAGAAAGCAATAGCAACAAACTAAACGATCAAGTGCTAGGCTAACGGAATGGGTCAAGTCAATCAGATCATTCTCCTAATGATGTGATCCCGTTAATCAAATGACAACTCATGTCTATGGTTAGGAAACATAACCATCTTTGATTAACGAGCTAGTCAAGTAGAGGCATACTAGTGACACTCTGTTTGTCTATGTATTCACACATGTATTATGTTTCCGGTTAATACAATTCTAGCATGAATAATAAACATTTATCATGATATAAGGAAATAAATAATAACTTTATTATTGCCTCTAGGGCATATTTCCTTCAGTCTCCCACTTGCACTAGAGTCAATAATCTAGTTCACATCGCCATGTGATTTAACATCAATAGTTCACATCTATATGTGGTTAACACCCATAGTTCACATCAACATGTGAGCAACACCCAAAGGGTTTACTAGAGTCAGTAATCTAGTTCACATCGCTATGTGATTAACACCCAAAGAGTACTAAGGTGTGATCATGTTTTGCTTGTGAGATAATTTTAGTCAACGGGTCTGTCACATTCAGAGCCGTAAGTATTTTGCAAATTTCTATGTCTACAATGCTCTGCACGGAGCTACTCTAGCTAATTGCTCCCACTTTCAATATGTATCCAGATTGAGACTCGAGTCATCTAGATTAGTGTTTAAAACTTGCATCGACGCAACCCTTTACGATTTAACCTTTTTTTCACTTCCATAATCAAGAAACATATCCTTATTCTACTAAGGATAATTTTGACCGCTGTCCATTGATCTACTCCTAGATCACTATTGCACTCCCTTGCCAAGCTTAGTGGTAGGGTATGCAATAGATCTGGTACACAGCATGACATACTTTATAGAACCTATGGCTGATGCATAGGGAATGACTTTCATTCTTTTTCTATCTTCTGCCGTGGTCGGGTTTTGAGTCTTACTCAATCTCACACCTTGTAACACAGGCAAGAACTCTTTCTTTGACTGTTCCATTTTGAACTACTTCAAAATCTTGTCAAGGTATGTATTCATTGAAAAACTTATCAAGCGTCTTGATCTATCTCTATAGATCTTGATGCTCAATATGTAAGCAGCTTCAACGAGGTCTTTCTTTGAAAAAACTCCTTTCAAACACTCCTTTATGCTTTGCAGAATTATTTCCGATCAACAATATGTCAATCACATATACTTATCAGAAAGGCTGTAGTGCTCCCACTCACTTTCTTGTAAATACATGCCTTTCCAAAAGTCTGTATAAAATCATATGCTTTGATCAACACATCAAAGCGTATATTCCAACTCCGAGATGCTTGCACCAGTCCATTGATGGATCGCTGGAGCTTGCACATTTTGTTAGCTCCTTTAGGATTGACAAAAACTTCTGGTTGTATCATATACAACTCTTCTTTAATAAATCCATTAAAGAATGTAGTTTTGACATCCATTTGCCAGATTTCATAAAATGTGGCAATTGCTAACATGATTCGGACAGACTTAAGAATCGCTACAGTTGAGAAAATCTCATTGTAGTCAACACCTTGAACTTGTCGAAAACCTTTTTGCGACAAGTCGAGCTTTGTAGATAGTAACACTACTATCAGCATCTGTCTTCCTCTTGAAGATCCATTTATATAATATGGCTTGCCGATCATCGGGCAACTCCATCAAAGTCCATACTTTGTTCTCATACATGGATCCCATCTCAGATTTCATGGCCTCAAGCCATTTCGCGGAATCTGGGCTCATCATCGCTTCCTCATAGTTCTTAGGTTCATCATGGTCTAGTAACATGACTTCCGAACATGATTACCGTACCACTCAGTGCGGATCTTACTCTGGAAGACCTACGAGGTTTGGTAGCAACTTGATCTGAAGTTTCATGATCATCATCATTAACTTCCTTACTAATTGGTGTAGGAATCACTGGAACTGATTTCTGTGATGAACTACTTTCCAATAAGGGAGAAGGTACAATTACCTCATCAAGTTCTACTTTCCTCCCACTCACTTCTTTCGAGAGAAACTTCTTCTCTAGAAAGGATCCATCTTAGCAACGAATGTTTTGCCTTTGGATCTGTGATAGAAGGAGTACCCAACAGTTTCCTTTGGGTATTCTATGAATACGCACTTCTCCGATTTGGGTTCGAGCTTATCAGGTGAAAACTTTTTCACATAAGCATCACAACTCCAAACTTTTAAGAAACGACAGCTTAGGTTTACTGTTAAACCATAGTTCATACGGTGTCGTCTCAACGGATTTAGATGGTGCCCTATTAAACGTGAATGCAGCTGTCTCTAATGCATAACCCAAAACGATATTGGTAAATCGGTAAGAGACATCATTGATCGCACCATATCAAAATAAAGTACGGTTACGACGTTCGGACACACCATAACGTTGTGGTGTTCCAGGTGGCGTGAGCTGTGAAACTATTCCTCATTGTTTTAATTGAAGACCAAACTCGTAACTCAAATATTCATCTCCACGATCAGATCGCAGAAACTTTATTTTCTTGTTACGATGATTTTCCACTTCACTCTGAAATTCTTTGAACCTTTCAACTATTTCAGACTTATGTTTCATCAAGTAGATATACCCATATCTACTCAAATCATCTTGTGAAGGTCAGAAAAATAACGATACTTGCCACGAGCATCAACACTCCTTGGATCGCATACATCGGTATATGTGTTATTTCCAACAAGTTTGTTGCTCGTCCCATTGTTCCGAAGAACGGAGTTTTAGTCATCTCGCCCAAAGGCACGGTTCGCAAGCATCAAATGATTCATAATCAAGTGATTCCAAAATCCCATCAGCATGGAGTTTCTTCATGCGCTTTACACCAATATGACCTAAACGGCAGTGCCACAAATAAGTTGCACTATCATTATTAACTTTGCATCTTTTGGTTTCAATATTATGAATTTGTGTATCACTAAGATCGAGGTCCAATGAACCATTTTCATTGGGTGTGTAACCATATAAGGTTTTATTCATGTAAACAGAACAACAGTTTATTCTCTTACTTAAATGAATAACCGTATTGCAATAAACACGATCAAATCATATTCATGCTCAACGCAAACACCAAATAACATTTATTTAGGTTCAACACTAATCCCGAAAGTATAGGGAGTGTGCGATGATGATCATATCAATCTTGAAACTACTTTCAACACACATCGTCACTTCACCCTTAACTAGTTTCTGTTTATTCTGCAACTCCCGTTTCGAGCTACTACTCTTAGCAACTGAACCAGTACCAAGTACCGAGGGGTTTCTATAAACACTAGTAAAGTACACATCAATAACATGTATATCAAATATACTTATGTTCACTTTGCCATCCTTCTTATCCGCCAATCACTTGGGGTAGTTCCGCTTCCAGTGACCAATCCCTTTGCGGTAGAAGCACTTAGTCTCAGGCTTAGGACCAGACTTGGGCTTCTTCACTTGAGCAGCAACTCGCTTGCCGTTCTTCTTGAAGTTCCCCTTCTTCCCTTTGCCCTTTTCTTGAAACTAGTGGTCTTGTCTACCATCAACACTTGATGTTTTTCTTGATTTCTACCTTCGTTGATTTCAGCATCACGAAGAGCTTGGGAATTACTTTTGTCATCCCTTGCATATTATAGTTCATCACGAAGTTCTACTAACTTGGTGATGGTGACTAGAGAATTTTGTCAATCACTATCTTATCCGGAAGATTAACTCCCCTTGATTCACGATTGAAGATTCATGCTCACTAGTTGAGCGATTCTCCTCCATCTTTTAGCTATAGAACTTGTTGGAGACTTCATATCTCTCAACTCGGGTATTTGCTTGAAATATTAACTTCAATTCCTGGAACATCTCATATGGTCCACGACCTTCAAAACGTCTTTGAAGTCCCGGTTCTAAGCCTTTAAGCATGCTGCACTAAACTATCAAGTAGTCATCATATTGAGCTAGCCAAACGTTCATAACGTCTGCATCTGCTCCTGTAATAGGTTTGTCACCTAGCGGTGCATTAAGGACATAATTCTTCTGTGCAGCAATGAGGATAAACCTCAGATCACGGATCCAATCCGCATCATTGCTACTAACATTTTTCAATACAATTTTCTCTAGGAACACATATAAAAACATAGGGAAGCAACAACGCAAGTTATTGATCTACAACAAAATTTGCAAAATACTACCAGGACTAAGTTCATGATAAATTAAAGTTCAATTAATCATATTACTAAAGAACTCCCACTTAGACATCTCTCTAGTCATCTAAGTGATCACGTGATCCAAATCAACTAAACCATAACCGATCATCACGTGAGATGGAGTAGTTTTCAATGGTGAACATCACTATGTTGATCATATCTACTATATGATTCACGCTCGACCTTTCGGTCTCCGTGTTCGAGGCCATATCTGCATATGCTAGGCTCGTCAAGTTTAACCTGAGTATTCGCGTGTGCAAAACTGGCTTGCACCCGTTGTAGATGGACGAGAGCTTATCACACCCGATCATCACGTGGTGTGCGGGCACGACGAACTTTGGCAACGGTGCATACTCGTGGAGAACACTTCTTGATAATTTTGTGAGAGATCATCTTATAATGCTACCGTCAATCAAAGCAAGATAAGATGCATAAAGGATAAACATCACATGCAATCAATATAAGTGATATGATATGGCCATCATCATCTTGTGCTTGTGATCTCCATCTCCAAAGCATCGTCATGATTTCCATCGTCACCGGCATGACACCATGATCTCCATCATCTTGATCTATATCAATGTGTCATCACATGGTTGTCTCGCCAACTATTGCTCTTGCAACTATTGCTATCGCATAGCGATAAAGTAAAGCAATTATTTGGCGCTTGCATCTTATGCAATAAAGAGACAACCATAAGGTTTCTGCCAGTTACCGACAACTTCAACAAAACATGATCATCTCATACAACAACTTATATCTCATCACGTCTTGACCATATCACATCACAACATGCCCTGCAAAAACAAGTTAGACGTCCTCTACTTTGTTGTTGCAAGTTTTACATGGCTGCTACGGGCTGAGCAAGAACCGTTCTTACCTACGCATCAAAACCACAACGATACTTCGTCAAATAGACTCCGTTTTAACCTTCTCAAGGACCGGGCGTAGCCACACTCGGTTCAACTAAAGTGAGAGAGACAGACACCCGCCAGCCACCTTTAAGCACGAGTGCTCGTAACGGTGAAACCAGTCTCGCGTAAGCGTACGCGTAATGTCGGTCCGGGCCGCTTCATCTCACAATACCGCTGAACCAAAGTATGACATGCTGGTAGGCAGTATGACTTATATCGCCCACAACTCACTTGTGTTCTACTCGTGCAAAACATCAAACCATAAAAACCTAGGCTCGGATGCCACTGTTGGGGAACGTAGTAATTTCAAAAATTTCCTACGCACACGCAAGATCATGGTGATGGCATAGCAACGAGAGGGAGAGTGTATGTCCACGCCCTCGTGAGACCGAAAGCGAAGCGTTATAACAACGCGGTTGATGTAGTCGTGCGTCTTCACGATCCGACCGATCCAAGTACCGAACGACGGCACCTCCGAGTTCTGCACACGCGTTCAGCTCGATGGCGATCCCCGGCTCCGATCCAGCAAAGCGTCGGGATGAGTTCCGTCAAGACGACGGCGTGGTGACGATGATGATGCTCCACCGACGCAGGGCTTCGCCTAAGCTCATGACGATATGACTTCACCGGCAGGGCTTCGCCTAAGCTCGCGACGATATGACCGAAGTGGAATATGGTGGAGGGGGCACCGCACACGGCTAAGGAACGATCCGTAGATCAACTTGTGTGTTCTGGGTGCCCCCTGCCTCCGTATATAAAGGAGGGAGGGAGGAGGAGGCGGCCCTAGTAGGGGCGCCATGGGAGTCCTACTCCCACCGGAGTAGGATTCCCCTTCCTAGTCCAACTAGGAGTCCTTCCATGTATTGGGAGTAGGAGACAAGTAAGGGAAGAGAGAGGGAGGAAGGAAGGGTGCGGCCCCTCCCTAGTCCAATTCGGACTAGGCCATGGGGGGGCGCGGCCTACCCTAGGCAGCCCTCTCTCTTTCCCGCAGGGCCCAATAAGGCCCAATACTTCTCCCGGCGAATTCCGTAACTCTCCGGTACTCGAAAAATACCGAATCATTCGAACCTTTCCGAACTCGAATATAGTCGTCCAATATATCGATCTTTACGTCTCGACCATTTGAGACTCCTCGTCATGTCCCCGATCTCATCCGGGACTCGAACTCCTTCGGTACATCAAAACTCATAAACTCATAATATAAGCATCATCGAAACCTTAAGCGTGCGGACCCTACGGGTTCGAGAACTATGTAGACATGACCTAGAACTATTCTCGGTCAATAACCAATAGCGGAACCTGGATGCCCATATTGGTTCCTACATATTCTACGAAGATCTTTATCGGTCAAACCGCATAACAACATACGTTGTTCCCTTTGTCATCGGTATGTTACTTGCCCGAGGTTTGATCGTCGGTATCCAATACCTAGTTCAATCTCGTTACCGGCAAGTCTCTTTACTCGTTCCATAATGCATCATTCCGTAACTAACTCATTAGCTACATTGCTTGCAAGGCTTATAGTGATGTGCATTACCGAGAGGGCCCAGAGATACCTCTCCGACAATCGGAGTGACAAAACCTAATCTCAAATACGCCAACCCAACATGTACCTTTGGAGACACCTGTAGTACTCCTTTATAATCACCCGATTCGTTGTGACGTTTGGTAGCACCAAAGTGTTCCTCCGTAAACGGAGTTGCATAATCTCATAGTTACAGGAACATGTATAAGTCATGAAGAAAGCAATAGCAACAAACTAAACGATCAAGTGCTAGGCTAACGGAATGGGTCAAGTCAATCAGATCATTCTCCTAATGATGTGATCCCGTTAATCAAATGACAACTCATGTCTATGGTTAGGAAACATAACCATCTTTGATTAACGAGCTAGTCAAGTAGAGGCATACTAGCGACACTCTGTTTGTCTATGTATTCACACATGTATTATGTTTCCGGTTAATACAATTCTAGCATGAATAATAAACATTTATCATGATATAAGGAAATAAATAATAACTTTATTATTGCCTCTAGGGCATATTTCCTTCAGCTGCCGCCTCGGGATCCAGACAGAACATCGCCGTTGCCACCGGCCGTGTTCCGCCGCCGCCGACCGGCCACCGCGACCTCCACCGCCATAGCAGACACCTAGCAACGCCTGCAGATGCAAACGGCCGCCACTCTGCATGGGTCGGAGCTGCTCCAGGATCTACCGCCCACAGATCAGAGGCGCCGCGAGGAAGCGCCCCGCCGCCGCCGTCGGCTGCGCGGGCTTCCCCTGGCGACTTCCTCCGGCAGCGGCGCGGCAGGGAGAAGGGAAAGGAGCGGCCGGAGGTAGGTATCAGGTGTCGCCCCCGAGCCGCCCGGCGAGAGCGACGCAGGGGTTAGCTGCAGCGGTTGGATCTACAATTAAGGTGAATGGTGAGCTCCTGCCATATTTCACTCCTTCACGAGGGTTACGTCAAGGGTACCCCATCTCGCCCTATCTCTTCCTGCTATGTGCTCAAGGCCTAACTTCACTCCTGAATAACTTTGGAGGAGCATATATAGATCGAGGAATTAGGGTGAGTGTCCATGCACCATGGGTTAATCATCTACTTTTCGATGACGGCTGCCTTATCTTCTTAAATGCACAAACCCAGAGTGCAGACAGACTTAATGATATTCTCCGCGCTGATTGTTCTGGACAAGCAGTCAATAGGGAGAAAAGTTCTATAAGTATATTTCAGTGCCAATACACATCAACCCATACGGCAGACGCTCAAGCAGTCTCTTGATATACATGTTGAAGCGTTCTCTGAACGCTGCTTGGGGTTACCTACAACTATTGGTAAGATAACTAGCGGGACGTTTGATCACATTGTTGATCGATGCCGTAGTAAAATGCACGGCTGGTCCGAACGGAATATGGCCTGTGCGGCACGAGATGTACTGCTCAAAACAGTGGTTCAGTCCATTCCTACTTTTAGTACGAGATGTTTTATGCTTACCGAGAAGGTGTGCAAGAGTATTATTTCATGTATGGCCAAATATTGATGGGGAAGCTCTATTGACAAACGTACACTCCATTGGCTCTCTTGGGATAAACAGGCGACACCCAAAGTGAAGGCGGCATGGATTTTGGGACATGCAGTTGTTCAACCTCGCGATGCTCGGGAAACATGGCTGGCGCCTTCTTACAAAACCGAGTCTTTATGCTTGAAAGTGTTGAAGGAAAATATTATCCGCATACTAACTTCCTCAATGTGAGTGCTCCTACCGAGCCTCGGCTACTTGGAAGGCAATCATTGCTGGGAGAAAGACATTGGATGTTGGGCTAATCAAAAGAGTTGGAGAGACGGCTCTACCATCTTCACTTGGATAGATTCCTGGATCCCGGCAACCTCTTTCTAAAACCGATGGGCAGATTGGCGGCTCTGCCCCTTCAGCCACGGTCTCAGAGTTGATCGATGAGTACACAGCAACTGGAATGTGGACATCATTAAAGTAAACTTCCTGCAATCGGATGTTGAGGCTATCCTAAATATACCCCTAAACAGCGCCGGTGGTGAGGATTCTTTGGCTTGGGCCTTGGAGAAATCCGGCAACTACTCTGTAAAATCCGTGTATCGCTCTCTCGTGACTCGGAACGAGCATCGCTCTCTAGAGAAAGGGACGATTACAGAAGCTTCATCAGCTAACAAACAGATGTGGAATGTCCTATGGAAATTAAATGTGGTTCCCAAGGTCCGTGTATTCTGGTGGAGAGTACTTTAGGGAATTCTATCAGACTCGGTCACTTTGCAGTATCGACACATCAAACCCTTGGAGCGGTGTGATATTTGCAAAGCCATGGATGAAAACTTGCTTCATGCATTAGTCCATTGCCCTCATGCAAGGCAGTTTTGGATTGCAGCCGCAGATATATTCCAGCTTCGGCTACCTCGGCTACACCCGGACACGTGGGCGCGGGATATTCTTTTGGACTCCCAGTTCGCAGAAGAAGATCGCTGCAGAATTATCACGATCATGCGTAGCATATGGTCATCACGTAAATGTTGGACTCATGACCGTGATGGCTATGACCCAAGGCTCTAAAGTGGATTCATGAAACCTTGGCAATTTTGGATTTTCCATCATCACGCAAGAAGACCACGACGACTCAGTGTTGGCGCCCGCCCAAGGTAGGTTGGGTAACCATAATCACGGATGGTGCTGTTAGTGTCAAAGACATGAAATCTGGAGCGGGAGGGGTGGCTCGTTCGCACCTATCCTTCCTTGGAGATTGAGTAAACCTTTGCCGGGCGTCACTGATCCGTTCATTGCTGAACTCTCAGTCTTTCGGGAGGGGATGATCTTTGCTCAACTTCGTGGCTTCTCACACGTGGTATTGGAGATTGACTGCTTGGAGCTAGTCAACATCTGGAAATCATGCGACAATTCTCGTTCAATTGCTACGCCTATCTTGGAGGAATTAGAGGAGATTAGTGCTAGTTTTGCTTCTTTGATGGTTACTCATGTTGGTAGATCTTGCAATGTACTAGCTCATCAGTGTGGTCGCTTTGCTTGCTCAGTTGATGGCACTGGAAGCTGGCTTGATACCAGCCCTGAGTTCCTTCGTTCTTGTCTAAAGGTAGATTGTAACCTCATGATACTTGATTAATAAAGCTCCTAATTTCGATGCAAAAAAGAATTAGAAGCCTGTAAATTAAACTAGCCAACCAAGCTGGAATAGCTCAGTTGGTTAGAGCATGTGGCTGTTAACCACAAGGTCGGAGGTTCGAGCCCTCCTTCTAGCGCATTTTTTTAATTTTCGCTTTTTTTTTTGGGGGTAAAATCCAACTACTGCTCTTTTTCTTCTTTGTAAATACTATTCCTACCATTGCTCTTTTCTTCTCCAAATTGCCACCGTTGTTTCTTGTATGGATCAGAGTTTTCCTTCATCTGTTGTCGACAATAAACGTTCCATGCATACACATGGATCAGGACGGACGGATTCCCTAGCATTACTCGTACGCTCGTCCGCGATTAACTTAGCAGGTCTTGTTCTATCCACGCAGTATACCTTCCTTTCTCAAGCTACCGTTTCATACTCTCATTGTTTTTGTTTGCCAAAAATATAGTTCTTCTAGTCGATTAGACATATATAAAGTCCACTTGCAAAAAAAAAAGACATATATAAAGTCCGTCCAACTAACAATATATACAGTCTCATGCACAATTGCTCCTTTTCTTCTTTGTAAATACAATAACCCCCACTGCTTTTTCTTTTCTTCGTAAATTACCACCGTTGTTTCTTGTATGGATCAGAGATTTCCTCCTCGTTGTTAACAAAAACATTGAATGCATGGGCATGGATCAGGGATCTATTAGCATAGCTAGTATCCCGTAGGAATGGAAAAACACAGGACGCATGGATTCCCTAGCATTACTCGTACGCTCATCGGCGGTTAACTTGGCACGTCTTCCAATCATGTGAAGTAGGCCCCGATTTTGATGTCACGCGGATGACACATCATCTTGGTGGGACCCATAAATAGTCTGGGTCATCCATGACATGGTCAAAATTCATATAGGAGGGCGGCGGAGCAGAACACAAAGAGTTGATGGACCAATATGTCGAAGGCCAATACTACGCACTGGAAGGCCATGGCTAACCTCACAATGCTTGTGTATTGGGTTGTTTGGAACAAGAGATATGCTAGAGTGTTTAGAAAGACGTCCACACCTCCCTTCTACATTCTTAAGCTCATCCAGGACGAGGCCAAACTATGGATCGCTGCAGGGGCTAGGCATCTGAGTGGCAGCATCATGCCGCGAGAGTAGTCCTACTTTTTTTTGGTGGTGTTGTATCTTCACCGACGGGCTATGTTGTGGAGCCGATGTATTGCACTATGGACTCTCTTTCTCTCTTCATTAATGAATGAGGCAAATCTTTTGCCTCAGTTTAAAAAAAATCATATAGGAGCTGGTGTGTGTAACCAATGAGGATTATATATGCGCCGCTTAGCAGGGGCATAGTGATGGAAATATGCCCTAGAAGCAATACTAAAATGGTTATTATTATATTTCCTAAATAATGATAAAGGTTTATTATTCATGCTAGAATTGTGAGCTAGCTATGGACAGGGGTGCATGGAAGCTTGCTATCCATGTACCAGAGCCATGAGTTGGTTGCGAGATCTTATGGGTTTCACCTCTAGCCTACCCCAACTTGCTTGGGACTAAAGGCTTTGTTCTTCTTGTTAAAGTTTCCTCTAGCCTATTCATGGTAGAATTGTATTGATCGGAAACTTAAATACATGTGTGGATACATAAACAAATACCGTGTCCCTAGTGAGCCTCTACTAGACTAGCTCGTTGATCAAGGTTAAAGTTTCCTAACTATAGATATGTGTTGTCATTTGATAATGGGATCACATCATTAGAAGAATGATGTGATGGACAAGACCCACCGATTAGCTTAGCATAATGATCGTTCAGTTTATTGCTATTGCTTTCTTCATGTCAAATACATATTTCTCCGACTATGAGATTATGCAACTCCCGGATACTGGAAATGCCTTGTGTGCTATCAAACGTCACAACGTAACTGGGTGATCATAAAGATGCTCTACAGGTATTTCCGAAGAGTGTTAGTTGAGTTGGCATAGATCGAGATTAGGATTTGTCACTCCGAGTATCGGAGAGGTATCTCTGGGCCCTCTCGGTAATACACATCATTAGCTTGCAAGCAAATGACTAAGGAGTTAGTCACAAGATGATGTATTACAGAACGAGTAAAGAGACTTGCCGGTAACGAGATTGAACTAGGTATGAAGATACCGACGATCGAATCTCAGGCAAGTAACATACCGATGGACAAAGGGAATTACGTATGTTGTCATAACGGTTCGATCGATAAAGATCTTCGTAGAATATGTAGGAGCCAATATGGGCATCCAGGTTCGCTATTGTTTATTGACCGGACAGGTGTCTCGATCATGTCTACATAGTTCTCGAACCCGTAGGGTCCGCACGCTTAACGTTCGTTGACGATATAGTGTTGTATGAGTTATATGTTTTGGTGACCGAATGTTGTTCGGAGTCCCAGATGAGATCACAGACATGACGAGGAGTCTCAAAATGGTCGAGAGGTAAGGATTTATGTATAGGACGATGATATTTGAACACTAACAGTGTTTCGGGACGTACCGAGAAGGAATCGGGTCACCTGAAGGGGTTCCGGCACCCCCCGGCAAGATATGGGCTTTATGGGCCAAAGGAGGGGACAGACCAGCCCACAAGGGGGCTGGTGCGCCCCCTCACTTGTTTGGCCAGCCCTAGGGAAGGAAAAGGGGGAGGGCTAGCCCCTCCTGCCTTTCCCTCTCATGGGAGAAAGGAAAGGGGGGCGCCACCCTCCCCTGCCTTTCCCCGCACTCCAAATAAGTAAAGGGGGGGCGGCTTGAGAGGGACCCCAAGTAGGATTCCTCCTACTTGGGCGCCTCCTTTGGCTGCTCCTCCCTCCCTCCCATCTATATATATGTGGGAGGGGGGCTCCTAGCACAGAACAGAAAATTGCCTAGCCGTGTGCGGCGCCCCCCTCCACCGTTTACACCCCGGGTCATATTTTCGTAGTGCTTAGGCGAAGTCCTGTGGAGATCACTTCACCATCACCGTCACCATGCCGTCATGCTGTTGGAACTCATCTACTACCTCGCCGTCTTGCTGGATCAAGAAGGCGGAGGACGTCACCGAGCTGAACATGTGCAGAACGCGAAGGTGTCGTACGTTCGATACTTGATCGGTTGGAGCGCGAAGAAGTTTGACTACATCAACCGCGTTGTTAAACACTTCCGCTACGGTCTACGAGGGTACGTAGACACTCTCTCCCCCTCTCGTTGCTATGCATCTCCATGGATAGATCTTGCGTGTGCGTAGAATTTTTTTGTTTATGCAACGTTTCCCAACAGTGGCATCATGAGCCATGTCTATGCGTAGATGATACGCATGAGTAAAACACAAAGAGTTGTGGGCGGTGATAGTCATACTGCTTACCATCAACGTCTTATTTTGATTCGGCGGTATTGTTGGATGAAGCGGTCCAGACCAACCTTACATGTCCATGCACATGAGGTCGGTTCCACCGACTGGCATGCAACTAGTTTTGCATATAGGTGCCTGGATGGTGTCTATTTCTCCTACTTTAGTTGAATCGAATTTGACTGCGGCTGGTCCTTGAAGAAGGTTAAAAAAGCAAACTTGACGAATCACCATTGTGGTTTTTGCCGTAGGTAAGAATGGTTCTTGCTAGAAGCCCGTAGCAGCCACGTAAAACTTGCAACAACAAAGTAGAGGACGTCTAACTTTTTTTTTGCAGGGCAAGGTCAAGACATGATGTGATAAACGTTATTGTATGAGATGATCGTGTTTTGTAAGTTATCGGCAACCGGCAAGAGCCTTATGGTTGTCTCTTTATTGTATGAAATGCAAACGCCATGTAATTGCTTTACTTTATCACTATGTGTTAGTCATAGTTGTAGAAGAAATAGTTGGCGAGACGACCATGACGCAACGATGGAGATCAAGGTGTCGAGCTGGTGACGATGGAGATCATGACGATGCTTTGGAGATGGAGATCAAAAGCACGAGATGATGATGGCCATATCATGTCACATATTCTTGATTGCATGTTATGTTTATCTTTTATGCATCTTATTTTGCATAGTACAGCGGTAGAATTATAAGATGATCCCTTCACTAAATTTCAAGATATAAGTGTTCTCCCCGAGTATGCACCGTTGCGAAAGTTCGTTGTTTCGAGACACCACGTGATGATCGGGTGTGATAGACTCTACGTTCACATACAACGGGTGTAAGACATTTTTACACATGCGGAATACTTGGGTTAAACTTGACGAGCCTAGCATGTACAGACATGGCCTCGGAACACTGGAGATCGAAAGTTCGAACATGAGTCATATAGTAGATATGATCAACATCGAGATATTCACCATTGATGACTACCCCATCTCACGTGATGACCAGACATGGGTTAGTTGATTTGGATCATGTTTCACTTAAATAACTTGAGGGGTGTTAATTTAAGTGGGAGTTCATTAGTAATTTGTGTTGGGGAACGTAGTAATTTCAAAAAAAAATCCTACGCACACGCAAGATCATGGTGATGCATAGCAACGAGAGGGAAGAGTGTGTCCATGTACCCTCTTAGACCGAAAGCGGAAGCGTTAGCACAACGCGGTTGATGTAGTCGTACGTCTTCACGATCCGACCGATCAAGTACAGAACGCACGACACCTCTGAGTTCAGCACACGTTCAGCTCGATGACGTCCCTCGAACTCCGATCCAGCCGAGCTTTGAGGGAGAGTTCCGTCAGCACGACGGCGTGGTGACGATGATGATGTTCTACCGACGCAGGGCTTCGCCTAAGCACCGCTACGATATTATCGAGGTGGATTATGGTGGAGGGGGGCACCGCACACGGCTAATAGATCTCAAGGATCAATTGTTGTGTCTAGAGGTGCCCCCTGCCCCCGTATATAAAGGAGCAAGGGGGGAGGCGGCCGGCCTAGGAGGAGGGCGCGCCAAGGGGGGAGTCCTACTCCCACTGGGAGTAGGACTCCTCCTTTCCTTGTTGAAGTAGGAGAAGGGAAGGGAGAAGGAGAAGGAAGGAAGGGGGCGCCCCCCTCCCTACTCCAATTCGGACTAGTCCATGGGGAGGGGTGCGTCCACCCTTTGGGGCCTTTCTCACCTTTCCCGTATGGCCCATTAAGGTGCAATACGAATTCCCGTAACTCTCCGGTACTCCGAAAAATACCCGAATCACTCGGAACCTTTCCGATGTCCGAATATAGTCGTCCAATATATCGATCTTTACATCTCGACCATTTCGAGACTCCTCGTCATGTCCCTGATCTCATCCGGGACTCGAACTCCTTCGGTACATCAAAACACATAAACTCATAATATAACCATCATCTAACTTCAAGCGTGCGGACCCTACGGGTTCGAGAACTATGTAGACATGACCGAGACACGTCTCCGGTCAATAACCAATAGCGGAACCTGGATGCTCATATTAGCTCCCACATATTCTACGAAGATCTTTATCGATCAAACCGCATAACAACATACGTTGTTCCCTTTGTCATCGGTATGTTACTTGCCCGAGATTCGATCGTCGGTATCTCAATACCTAGTTAAATCTCGTTACTGGCAAGTCTCTTTACTCGTTACGTAATGCATCATCCCGTAACTAACTCATTAGCTACATTGCTTACAAGGCTTATAGTGATGTGCATTACCGAGATGGACCAGAGATACCTCTCCGACAATCGGAATGACAAATCCTAATCTTGAAATACGCCAACCCAACAAGTACCTTCGGAGACACCTGTAGAGCACCTTTATAATCACCCAGTTACGTGATGTTTGGTAGCACACAAAGTGTTCCTTCGGTAAACGGGAGTTGCATAATCTCATAGTCATATGAACATGTATAAGTCATGAAGAAAGCAATAGCAGAATACTAAACGATCAAGTGCTAAGCTAACGGAATGGGTCAAGTCAATCACATCATTCTCTAATGATGTGATCCCGTTAATCAAATGACAACTCATGTCTATGGCTAGGAAACTTAACCATCTTTGATTCAACGAGCTAATCAAGTAGAGGCATACTAGTGACACTATGTTTGTCTATGTATTCACACATGTATTATGTTTCCGGTTAATACAATTCTAGCATGAATAATAAACATTTATCATGAAATAAGGAAATAAATAATAACTTTATTATTGCCTCTAGGGCATATTTCCTTCAGTCTCCCACTTGCACTAGAGTCAATAATCTAGCTCACACCGCCATGTGATTTAACAACAATAGTTCACATCACCATGTGATTAACACCCATAGTTCACATCACTATGTGACCAACACTCAAAGGGTTTACTAGAGTCAGTAATCTAGTTCACATCGTTTATGTGATTTAACACCCAAAGCGTACTAAGGTGTGATCATGTTTTGCTCGTGAGAGAAGTTTAGTCAACGGGTCTGTCACATTCAGAGCCGTATGTATTTTGCAAAATATTCTATGTCTACAATGCTCTGCATGGAGCTACTCTAGCTAATTGCTCCCACTTTCAATATGCATCCAGATTGAGACTTAGAGTCATCTGGATCAGTGTCAAAACTTGCATCGACGTAACCCTTTACGACGAACCTCCATAATCGAGAAACATATCCTTATTCCACTAAGGATAATTTTGACAAATGTCCAGTGATCTACTCCTAGATCACTATTGTACTCCCTTGCCAAACTTAGGGCAGGGTATACAATAGGTCTAGTCCATAGCATGGCATACTTCATAGAACCTATGACTGAGGCATAAGGAATGACTTTCATTCTCTTTCTATTTTCTGCCGTGGTCGGGATTTGAGTCTTACTCAATTTCACACCTTTGCAACACAGGCAAGAACTCTTTCTTTGACTATTCCATTTTGAACTACTTCAAAACTTGTCAAGGTATATGTACTCATTGAAAAAACTTATCAAGCGTTTTGATCTATCTCCATAGATCTTGATGCTCAATATGTAAGTAGCTTTACTGAGATCTTTCTTTGAAAAACTCTTATTCAAGTATCCTTTTATGCTATCTAGAATTTCTATATCATTTCCAATCAACAATATGTCATCTACATATAGTTTTAGAAAATGCTACAGAGGTCCCACTCACTTTCTTGTAAATACAGGTTTCTCCAAAAGTCTGTATGAAACCATATGCTTTGATCAACTCATCAAAGCGTATATTCCAACTCCGAGATGCTTGCACCAGTCCATAGATGTATCGCTGGAGCTTGCACATTTTGTTAGCACCTTTAGGATTGACAAAACCTTCTGATTGCATCATATACAACTCTTCTTTAATAAATCTATTAAGGAATGCAGTTTTGACATCCATTTGCCAGATTTCATAAAATGTGGCAATTGCTAACATGATTCGGACAGACTTAAGCATCGATACGAGTGAGAAAATCTCATCGTGTTCAACACGTTGAACTTGTCGAAAACTTTTTGTGACAATTCGAGATTTGTAGATAGTAACACTACTATCAGCGTCTGTCTTCCTCTTGAAGATCCATTTATTCTCAATGGCTTGCCGATCATCGGGCAAGTCCACCAAAGTCCACACTTTGTTCTCATAAATGGATCCCATCTCAAATTTTATGGTCTTAAGCCATTTTGCGGAATCTGGGCTCGTCATCGCTTCCTCATAGTTCGTAGGTTCACCATGGTCTAGTAACATGACTTCCAGAATAGGATTACCGTACCACTCTGGTGCGGACTGTACTTTGGAAGACCTACGAGGTTCTGTAGTAACTTAATTTGAAGTTTCATGATCATCATCATTAGCTTCCTCACTAATTGGTGTAGGCGTCACAGGAACCGGTTTCTGTGATGAACTACTTTCCAATAAGGGAGAAGGTACAATTACCTTATCAAGCTCTACTTTCCTCCCACTTACTTCTTTTGAGAGAAACTCCTTCTCTAGAAAGGATCCATCTTAGCAACGAATATCTTGCCTTCGAATCTGTGATAGAAGGTGTACCCAACAGTTTTCTTTGGGTATTCTATGAAGACGCACTTCTCCGATTTGGGTTCGAGCTTATCAGGTTGAAATTTTTCACATAAGCATCGCAGCCCCAAACTTTAAGAAATGACAACTTTGGTTTCTTGCCGAACCATAGTTCATAAGGCGTCGTCTCAACGGATTTTGATGGTACCCTATTTAAAGTGAATGCAGCTGTCTCTAATGCATAACCCCAAAACGATAGTCGTAAATCGGTAAGATACATCATAGATCGCACCATATCCAATAAAGTGCGGTTACGACGTTCGGACACACCATTACGCTATGGTCTTCCATGTGGCGTGAGCTTGTGAAACTATTCCACGTTGTTTTATATGAAGGCCAAACTCGTAACTCAAATATTCTCCTCCACGATCAGATCGTAAAAACGTTATTTTCTTGTTACGATGATTCTCCACTTCACTCTGAAATTCTTTGAACTCTTCAATTGTTTCAGACTTGTGTTTCATTAAGTAGATATACCCATATCTGCTCAAATAATCTGTGAAGGTCAGAAAATAACGATACTCGCCACGAGCATCAACACTTATTAGATTGCATACATCGGTATGTATTATTTCCAATAAGTCACTAGCTCGTTCCATTGTTCCGGAGAACGGAGTTTTAGTCATCTTGCCCATAAGGCACGGTTCGCAAGCATCAATTCATAATCAAGTGATTCCAAAATTCCATCTTTATGGAGTTTCTTCATGCGCTTTACACCGATATGACCCAAACGGCAGTGCCACAAATATGTTGCACTATCATTATCAACTTTGCATCTTTTGGCATCAATATTATGAATATGTGTATCACCATGATCAAGATTCAATAAACCATCAACATTGGGTGTATGACCATAGAAGGTTTTATTCATGTAAACAGAATAACAATTTATTCTCTATCTTAGATGAATAGTCGTATCGCAATAAACATGATCTAATCATATTTCTGCTCAACGCAAACACCAAATAACATTTATTTAGGTTCAACACTAATCTCGAAAATATAGGGAGTGTGCGATGATGATCATATCAATCTTGGATCCACTTCCAACACACATCGTCACTTCACCCTCAACTACTCTCTGTTTATTCGGTAACTCCTATTTCGAGTTACTAATCTTAGCAACCGAACAAGTATCAAATACCCATGGGTTACTATAAACACTAGTAAGGTACACATCAATAACCTGTATATCAAACATACCCTTGTTCACTTTGCCATCCTTCTTATCTACCAAATATTCAGGGCATTTCCACTTCCAGTGACCATTTCCTTTGCAGTAGAAGCACTCAGTTTCAGGCTTTGGTCTAGCTTTGGGCTTCTTCGCGGGAGTGACAACTTTCTTGCCATTCTACTTGAAGTTTCCTTTCTTTCCCTTTGCCCTTTTCTTGAAACTAGTGGTCTTGTAAATCATCAACACTGATGCTCTTTCTTGATTTCTACCTTCGTTGATTTCAGCATCACGAAGAGCTCGGGAATTGTTTTCGTCATCCCTTGCATACTATAGTTCATCACGAAGTTCTAGCAACTTGGTGATGGTGACTAGAGAACTCTGTCAATCACTATCTTATCTGGAAGATTAACTCCCACTTGATTCAAGCGATTGTAGTACCCAGACAATCTAAGCACATGCTCACTAGTTGAGCAATTCTCCTCCATCTTTTAGCTATAGAACTTGTTAGAGACTTCTTATTTCTCAACTCGGGTATTTGCTTGAAATATTAACTTCAACTCCTGGAACATCTCATATGGTCCATGACGTTCAAAACGTCTTTGAAGTCCCGATTCTAAGCCATAAAGCGTGGTGCACAAAACTATCAAGTAGTCATCATATTGAGCTAGCCAAACGCTCATAATGTCTGTATTTGCTCCTGCAATAGGTGTGTCACCTAGGCGTGCATCAAGGACATAATTATTCTGTGCAACAATGAGGATAAACCTCAGATCACGGATCCAATCCGCATCATTTCTACTAACATATTTCAACATAATTTTTCTCTAGGAACACATATAAAACATAGGGAAGCAACAACGCGAGCTATTGATCTACAACATTATTTGCAAAATACTACCAGGACTAAGTTCATGATAAATTAAAGTTCAATTAATCATATTACTTAAGAACTCCCACTTAGATAGACATCCCTCTAATCCTCTAAGTGATCACGTGATCCATATCAAGTAAACCATGTCCGATCATCATGTGAGATGGAGTAGTTTCAATGGTGAACATCACTATGTTGATCATATCTACTATATGATTCACGCTCGACCTTTCGGTCTCAGTGTTCCTAGGCCATATCTGTTATATGCTAGGCTCGTCAAGTTTAAACTGAGTATTCCACATGTGCAACTGTTTTGCACCCGTTGTATTTGTACGTAGAGCCTATCACACCCGATCATCACGTGGTGTCTCAGCACGAAGAACTTTCGCAACGGTGCATACTCAGGGAGAACACTTATACCTTGATAATTTAGTGAGAGATCATCTTATAATGCTACCGTCAATCAAAGCAAGATAAGATGCATAAAAGATAAACATCACATGCAATCAATATAAGTGATATGATATGGCCATCATTGATGTCTACTACACAACCTTATTCTTGTAGACGTTGTTGGGCCTGCAAGTGCACAGGTTTGTAGGACAGTAGCAAATTTCCCTCAAGTGGATGACCTAAGGTTTATCAATCAGTGGGAGGCGTAGGATGAAGATGGTCTCTCTCAAACAACCCTGCAACCAAATAACAAAGAGTCTCTTGTGTCCCCAACACACCCAATACAATGGTAAATTGTATAGGTGCACTAGTTCGGCGAAGAAATAGTGATACAAGTGCAATATGGATAGTAGATAAAGGTATTTGTAATCTGAAATTATAAAAACAACAAGGTAACTAATGATAAAAGTGAGCGTAAACGGTATTGCAATGATAGGAAACAAGGCATAGGGTTCATACTTTCACTAGTGCAAGTTCTCTCAACAATAATAACATAGATATATCATATAACAATCCCTTAACATGCAACAAAGAGTCACTCCAAAGCCACTAATAGCGGAGAACAAACAAAGAGATTATGGTAGGGTACGAAACCACCTCAAAGTTATTCTTTCGGATCAATCTATTCAAGAGTTCGTACTAGAATAACACCTTAAGACACAAATCAACCAAAACCCTAATGTCACCTAGATACTCCATTGTCACCTCAAGTATCCGTGGGCATGATTATACGATATGCATCACACAATCTCAGATTCATCCAACCAACACAAAGTACTTCAAAGAGTGCCCCAAAGTTTCTACCAGAGAGTCAAGAAAACGTGTGCCAACCCCTATGCATAGGTTCATGGGCGGAACCCGCAAGTTGGTCACCAAAACATACATCAAGTGGCATGTGATATCCCATTGTCACCACAGATAAACACGGCAAGACATACATCAAGTGTTCTCAAATCAAAGACTCAATCCGATAAGATAACTTCAAAGGGGAAACTCAATTCATGACAAGAGAGTAGAGGGGGAGAAACATCATAAGATCCAACTATAATAGCAAATCTCGCGATACATCAAGATCGTGCCATAGAGAGAACACGAGAGAGAGAGAGAGAGAGAGAGAGAGAGAGAGAGAGAGAGAGAGAGAGAGAGAGAGAGAGAGAGAGAGAGAGATCAAACACATAGCTACTGGTACATACCCTCAGCCCCGAGGGTGAACTACTCCCTCCTCGTCATGGAGAGCGCTGGGATGATGAAGATGGCCACCGGTGATGGGTTCCCCCTCTGGCAGGGTGCCGGAACAGACTCCCAAGAGGTTTTTGGTCGCTACAGAGGCTTGCGGCGGCGGTACTCCCGATCTATCTTGGTATTCGATGTTTTTAGGGTACGTGAGACTATATAGGCGAAAGAAGTCGGTCGGGAGGTGATGACCCACAAGTATAGGGGATCTATCGTAGTCCTTTCGATAAGTAAGAGTGTCAAACCCAAGGAGGAGCAGATGGAAATGATAAGCAGTTTTCAGTAAGGTTTTCTCTGCAAGCACTGAAATAATAGATGATAGATAGTTTTGTGATAAGATAAATAGTAACAAGCAAAAAGTAAATAAAGTAAATAAAGTGCAGCAAGGTGGCCCAATCCTTTATGTAGCAAAGGATAAGCCTGGACTAATTCTAATAATGAGGAAGGAGCTCCCGAGGACACATTGGGAATTATCGTCAAGCTAGTTTTCATCACGTTCATAAGATTCGCGTTCGGTACTTTGATAATTTGATATGTGGGTGGACCGGTACTTGGGTACTATCCGAACTTGGACAAGCATCCCACTTATGATTAACCCCTATTGCAAGCATCCGCAACTACAAAAAGGAGTATTAAGGTAAACCTAACCACAACATTAAACATATGGGTCCATATCAACCCCTAATGAAGCAACGCATAAACTAGGGTTTAAGCTTCTGTCACTCTAGCAACCCATCATCTACTTATTACTTCCCTATGCCTTCCTCTAGGCCCAAATAATGGTGAAGTGTCATTTAGTCGACGTTCACATAACACCACTAGAGGAAAGACAACATACATCTCATCAAAATATCGAACGAATACCAAATTCACATGACTACTAATAGCAAGACTTCACCCATGTCCTCAGGAACAAACATAACTACTCACAAAGCATATTCATGTTCATAATCAGAGGGGTAATGATATGCATAAAGGATCTGAACATATGATCTTCCACCAAGTAAACCAAATAGCATCAACTACAAGGAGTAATCAACACTACTAGCAACCCACATGTACCAATTTGTGGTTTTGATACAAGATTGGATACAAGAGATGAACTAGGGTTTTGAGAGGAGATGGTGCTGGTGAAGATGTTGATGGAGATTGACCCCCTCTCGATGAGAGGATCGTTGGTGATGATTTCCCCCTCCCGGAGGGAAGTGTCCCCGGCAAAACAGCTCCGCCAGAGCCCTAGATTGATTCCGCCAAGGTTCCGCCTCGTGGCGGCGGAGTTTCGTCCCGTAAGCTTGCCCATGATTTTTTCCAGGGTAAGAGTGATGATATAGCAGAAGATGGACGCCGGAAGCCCACCAGGGGGCCCTGGAGATAGTGGGCCGCGCCCTAGGGGGGGGGGCGCCCCCTGTCTCCTGGACAGGGTGTGGGCCCCCTAGCCTATTTCTTTCGCCCATAAATTCTTATAAATTCCAAAAAGTTGTTTCGTGAAGTTTCAGGACTTTTGGAGATGTGCAGAATAGGTTTCCAACGTTTGCTCCTTTTCCAGCCAGAATTCCAGCTGCCGGCATTCCCCTCTTCATGGTAAACCTTGTAAAATAAAAGAGAATAGCCATAAGTATTGAGATATAATGTGTAATAACAGCCCAAATTGCAATAAATACTGATATAAAAGCATGATGCAAAATGAACGTATCAACTCCCCCAAGCTTAGACCTCGCTTGTCCTCAAGCGAAAACCAAAATCGAAAAATATGTCCACATGTTTAGAGATAGAGGTGTCGATAAAAATAAAATACGGACATGAGGGCATCATGATCATTCTAATAACAGCAACATATATGGATTTGTCATATGATTTCTTATGCTCAAGTAATAAGAAATTCGAAATGTCAAGTATGGTTCAAAAACTTCATTGGGAACTAACGAACTATAATCTCAGTCATTGAAGCAATTGCAATTTATCGTAACATCAGAAAGAGTCAATAATAGAGTTTTTCAACAAGCTCACATACTCAACTATCTCGTAGTCTCCCATAGTTGTTAACACTCACGCAATACTTGTGGTTATAGAGTTTCAGCCGGACACTGAGAAAGATAGGGGCTTCTTGTGTTGCCTCCCAACGTGTTCACCTTTAGGTGATGCCAACAATAATAGCCTATGCCAACTTACATCCAATTGGATATATGTATCATGATCTTTCAAACACGAAGACCTTGCCAAAGGATAAAATGAAAAAGGGAAAGGTGAAGATCACCTTGACTCAAGCATAAAGTAAAAACTTAAAGTAAAAGATAGGCCCTTCGCAGAGGGAAGCAGAGGTTGTCATGCACTTTTAGGGTTGGATACACAAAATCTTAATGCAAAAGAACGTCACTTTATATTGCCCCTTGTATGTGGACCTTTATTATGCAATCCGTCGCTTTTATTACTTCCACAACAAGTTCGTACAAAGCTTATTTTCTCTGCACTAATAAGTCATGCATACTTAGAGAGCAATTTTTATTGCTTGCACCGATGACAACTTACTTGAAGGATCTTACTCAATCCATAGGTAGGTATGGTGGACTCTCATGGCAAAACTAGATTTAAGGATATTTGGAAGCACAAGTAGTATCTCTACTTGGTGCAAGGATTTTGGCTAGCATGAGGGGGAAAGGCAAGCTCAACATGTTTGGAAGGTCAATGACAATATACTTTAACTGAGATGTCGGAAAACATAAAATATTACGTTGTCTTCCTTGTCCAACATCAAATCTTTTAGCATGTCATACTTAATGAGTGCTTCACAATCATAAAAGATGTCCAAGATAATATATTTATATGTGAACCCCTCTTTCCTTATCACTTCCTATTAATTGCAACGATGACCAAGGCTACGTTCATCAACTCTCAACAATTTTTATGCCTCATACTTTCTATATGTGAAGTTGTCACTATCCATAAGATCAATATGAATTCTTTTGTTCTTTCTAGTTTCTTCAAGATCATAGCAACAAAGCAACGCCCTTGACTCAACACTAATCTTTATTATAGATAGCACACGGACTCGATTACAAAAAGGGATCACAATGCAAAACTCAAAACTACTTGATATCAAAACTTCAATCTACTAGATCAAGATACTACTAAAAGGATCGAACTAAATAAAGCGGTAAAGATAGGAGTGTGAAGGTGATACGATACCGGGGCACCTCCCCCAAGCTTGGCAATTGCCAAGGGGAGTGCCCATACCCATGTGATTATTTCTCCTTCTTCACGGTTGGTGTTATGATCTTCTTGGCGATGATGCCCTTCAGGATATGGTTCTCCTCCTCGAGCTTATTGACTTGTTGTTTGAGGTCCATAATTTCTTTACGGAGCTTGCCCGTAACGACCAAAGCTCCTTTTACCCAAGGATGCTGCATAGCTTCCGGAGAACACGTGAAACTCTTTTTCATATTTTTATAAGAAAGAAATCTAGAGTTGGAAGGGATGACCGAAGCAGGGACAACCAGGTTAGGTAGTTCCCCCATAGTGAATTCTGCTTGGAGATGAGAGGTAACTTCTTGATCTTCCTGCATAGCATCTATCCTTTTCAAATCAGCCTCCATCTCATCCCCCGTTGATAGTCCAAAGTGATAAGCATCGCTATTTGCTCCTGGACCTGGCGTTGGGTGAGACACCCGACTCTCCCCAACTGATTCCTGTGAAGACATCTCGCTTTATTCTGCAACAGGAACAGCTCGAAACGAAAACAGAGGATATTTGTGTGACACGGTGGTCAAAACCTTCGGGAGTATATATAATGAATTTTTACCGACCAAAATACGTAACATACAAGAAAACGGAGTCCGGGAGGCACACGAGGTGCCCACGAGACAGGGGGGCGCGCCCTACAGGGGGGGGGCTCCTCTCTCGTGAGAGCCCCGTGTCCCTTTCGGACTACTTCTTTCTTCCTAAAATTCTTAAATAATCCAAAACTGAAAAAATTTGCCATTAGAGTTGTTTTGGAGTCGGTTTACTTACCGTACCACATACCAATACCTTTTCGGAGTCTAGAACGTTCTGGAAAGTGTCTCTTATGTATTCCTCAGGGGTTATGGTTTCAATAATATTAGTTTCAACATTGATAGGATTACCTGAAATATAATGTTTAATTCTTTGACCGTTTACCACCCTCGGATTTGTGCCTTCGAAGTTGTTGATTTTTATAGCACCAGAACGATAGACCTCCTTGATAACGTAGGGACCTTCCCATTTTGAGAGAAGTTTTCCTGCAAAAAATCTGAAATGAGAGTTGAATAATAACACATAATCTCCTACGTTAAACTCACGCTTTTGTATCCTCTTATCATGCCAGCGTTTTACTTTTTCTTTGAAAAGCTTGGCATCCTCATATGCTTGGGTTCTCCATTCATCAAGTGAGCTAATATCAAACAACCTCTTCTCACCGGCAAGTTTGAAGTCATAATTGAGCTCTTTAATAGCCCAATATGCTTTATGTTCAAGTTCAAGAGGTAAATGACATGCTTTTCCATAAACCATCTTATATGGAGACATACCCATATGATTTTTGTATGCAGTTCTATAGGCCCAAAATGCATCATCAAGTTTTTTGGACCAATTCTTTCTAGATCTATTCACAGTCTTTTGCAAAAATTAATTTGAGCTCTATATTGCTCAACTCTACTTGACCACTAGATTGCGGGTGATAAGGAGATGCGATTCTATGATTGACATCATACTTAGCGAGCATCTTACGGAAAGCACCATGAATAAAGTGTGAACCACCATCAGTCATAAGATATCTAGGGACTCCAAACCTCGAAAAAATAACTTCTTTAAGCATTTTAATAGAAGTGTTATGATCAACACTACTAGTTGGAATAGCTTCTACCCACTTAGTAACGTAATCAACAACAACTAAAATATGTGTATAACCATTGGAGGCAGGAAAAGGTCCCATATAATCAAAGCCCCATACATCAAACGGTTCAATAACAAGAGAATAATTCATAGGCATTGCTTGACGTCTACTAATGTTACCTATTCTTTGACATTCATCACAATATAAGACAAACTTACGAGCATCTTTGAAGAGAGTAGGCCAATAAAAACCAGATTGTAGTACCTTGTGTGCAGTTCTATCTCCAGCGTGGTGCCCTCCATAGGATTCAGAGAGACAATTGCGTAGGATTTGTTCCTGTTCATACTCAGGCACACAACGTCTAATAATACCATCTACTCCTTCCTTATAAAGGTGTGGATCATCCTGTTGGGGAACGTTGCAGAAAATAAAAATTTTCCTACGGTTTCACCAAGATCCATCTATGAGTTCATCTAGCAACGAGTGATAGGAGTGCATCTACATACCTTTGTAGATCGCGAGCGGAAGCGTTCAAGAGAACGGGGTTGAGGGAGTCGTACTCGTCGTGATCCAAATCACCGGAGATCCTAGCGCCGAACGGACGGCACCTCCGCGTTCAACACACGTACGGTCAGCGTGACGTATCCTCCTTCTTGATCCAGCAAGGGGGAATGAGAGGTTGATGGAGATCCAGCAGCACGATGGCATGGTGGTGGATGCACCAGGGATCCCGGCAGGGCTTCACCAAGCTCTACGGAGGAGGAGGAGGAGGTGTTGGAGTGGGAGAGGGAGGCGCCAGGGGCATGGGTGCGGCTGCCCTCCCTCCCCCATCTTTATATAGGCCCCCAAGGGGGCGCCGGCCCTGGAGATGGGATTTCCCAAGGGGGGCGGCGGCCAAGGGGGTGGAGTGCCCCCCAAGGCAAGTGGAGGCGCCCCCTCCCCTAGGGTTCCCAACCCTAGGCTAGGGGGGGCCAGGCGCACCAGCCCACCAGGGGCTGGTTACCCTCCCACTTCAGCCCATGGGGCCCTCCAGGATAGGTGGCCCCACCCGGTGGACCCCCGGGACCCTTCCGGTGGTCCCGGTACAATACCGGTGACCCCGAAACTTTCCCGATGGCCGAAACTTGACTTCCCATATATAATTCTTTACCTCCGGACCATTCCGAAACTCCTCGTGACGTCCGGGATCTCATCCGGGAGTCCGAACAACTTTCAGTTTGCTGCATACTAATATCTCTACAACCCTAGCGTTACAGAACCTTAAGTGTGTAGACCCTACGGGTTCGGGAGACACGTAGACATGACCGAGACGGCTCTCCGGCCAATAACCAACAGCGGGATCTGGATACCCATGTTGGCTCCCACATGCTCCTCGATAATCTCATCGGATGAACCACGATGTCGAGGATTCAAGCAACCCCGTATACAATTCCCTTTGTCAATCGGTACGTTACTTGCCCGAGATTCGATCGTCGGTATCCCAATACCTCGTTCAATCTCGTTACCGGCAAGTCACTTTACTCGTACCGTAATGCATGATCCCGTGACCAAACACTTGGTCACCGAGCTCGATATGATGATGCATTACCAAGTGGGCCCAGAGATACCTCTCCGTCATACGGAGTGACAAATCTAGTCTCGATCCGTGTCAACCCGCAGACACTTTCGGAGATACCCGTAGTATAACTTTATAGTCACCCAGTTACGTTGCGACGTTTGGTACACCCAAAGTACTCCTACGGTATCCGGGAGTTACACGATCTCATGGTCTAAGGAAAAGATACTTGACATTGGAAAAGCTCTAGCAAACGAACTACACGATCTTGTGCTATGCTTAGGATTGGGTCTTGTCCATCACATCATTCACCTAATGATGTGACCCCGTTATTAACGACATCCAATGTCCATAGTCAGGAAACCATGACTATCAGTTGATCAACGAGCTAGTCAACTAGAGGCTTACTAGGGACATGTTGGTGTCTATGTATTCACACATGTATTACGATTTCCGGATAATACAATTATAGCATGAATAAAAGACAATTATCCTGAACAAGGAAATATAATAATAATCCTTTTATTATTGCCTCTAGGGCATATTTCCAATAGTCTCCCACTTGCACTAGAGTCAATAATCCAGTTACATTGTGATGAATCGAACACCCATAGAGTTCTGGTGTTGATCATGTTTTGCTCGCGGAAGAGGTTTAGTCAACGGATCTGCGACATTCAGATCCGTATGTACTTTGCAAATTTCTATGTCTCCATCTTGAACATTTTCACGAATGGAGTTGAGCGGCGCTTGATGTGCCTGGTCTTCTTGTGAAACCTGGGCTCCTTGGCAAGTGCAATAGCTCCGGTGTTGTCACAGAAGAGTTTGATCGGCCCGATGCATTGGGTATGACTCCTAGGTCGGTGATGAACTCCTTCACCCAAATTGCTTCATGCGCGCTGCCTCCCGAGGCTGCCATGTATTCCGCTTCACATGTAGATCCCTTGGGGCGCTTTGCTTGCAACTGCACCATCTTACTGCTCCACCATTCAACATATACACGTATCCGGTTTGTGACTTAGAGTCATCCAGATCTGTGTCGAAGCTAGCGTCGGCGTAACCCTTCTGAGGAGCTCTTCGTCACCTCCATAAACGAGAAACATGTCCTTAGTCCTTTTCGGTACTTCAGGATATTCTTGACCGCTGTCCAGTGTTCCTTGCCGGGATTACTTTGGTACCTTCCTACCAAACTTACGGCAAGGTTTACATCAGGTTTGGTACACAACATGGCATACATAATAGACCCTATGGCTGAGGCATAGGGGATGACACTCATCTCTTCTATATCTTCTGCCGTGGTCGGACACTGAGCTGAGCTCAATTTCACACCTTGCAACACAGGCAAGAACCCCTTCCTAGACTGATCCACATTGAACTTCTTCAATATCTTATCAAGGTATGTGCTTTGTGAAAGACCTATGAGGCGTCTCGATCTATCTCTATAGATCTTGATGCCTAATATATAAGCAGCTTCTCCAAGGTCCTTCATTGAAAAACTCTTATTCAAGTAGGCCTTAATGCTGTCCAAAAGTTCTATATCATTTCCCATCAAAAGTATGTCATCTACATATAATATGAGAAATGCTACAGAGCTCCCACTCACTTTCGTGTAAACGCAGGCTTCTCCATAAGTCTGCATAAACCCAAACGCTTTGATCATCTCATCAAAGCGAATGTTCCAACTCCGAGATGCTTGCACCAGCTCATAAATGGATCGCTGGAGCTTGCATACCTTGTTAGCATTCTTAGGGTCGACAAAACCTTCTGGCAGCATCATATACAGTTCTTCCTTAAGATAACCGTTAAGGAATGCCGTTTTGACGTCCATTTGCCATATCTCATAGTCATAGTATGCGGCAATTGCTAACATGATTCGGACGGACTTCAGCTTCGCTACGGGAGAGAAAGTCTCATCGTATTCAACCCCTTGAACTGTTGGGGAACGTAGCAGAAATTCAAAATTTTCCTACGTGTCACCAAGATCCATCTATGGAGAAACTAGCAACGAGGGAAGGAGAGTGCATCTACATACCCTTGTAGATCGCTAAGCGGAAGCGTTCATGAGAACGGGGTTGAAGGAGTCGTACTCGTCGTGATCCAAATCACCGGAGATCCTAGTGTCGAACGGACGGCACCTCCGCGTTCAACACACGTACAGCCGGTGGCGTCTCCCACGCCTTGATCCAGCAAGGAGAGAGGGAGAGGTTGAGAAGACTCCATCCAGCAGCAGCACAACAGGCGTGGTGGTGGTGGAGGGCGTGGCAATCCCCGCAGGCTTTGCCAAGCACCAAGGAGAGGAGGAGGAGGAGGCGGGGCTGCACCAAGAGGAGAGGTTCTTGTGTGTATGGCAGCCCCAAAACCTCAAGTATATTTAGGGGAAAAGGGGGGCTGCGCCCCCTTTAGGGTTTCCCACCCCAAGGGGTGCGGCTAGCCATGGATGGGACTTGGGGGGCGGCCAAGAGGGGGAGGAGTGCCTCCCAAGTCAAGTGGAGGCCCTCCCCCTTAGGGTTTCCCCTTCCCATGCGCATGGGCCTTGGGGGGGCTGGTGCCCTTGGCCCATTATGGCTAGGGCGCCCCCCCTACAGCCCATGCTACTGTATTGGACGTGGTGGAACAATTTCGGACCTCCGGACCCCTCCGAATCCTCCGGAACCTTCCGAAGCTTCCGGTACAATACCGAAAAACCCGAACTTTTCGGAACCCGAACAACAACTTTCCATATATAAATCTTTACCTCCGGACCATTCCGGAACTCCTCGTGACGCCGGGATCTCATCGGGACTCGAACAACATTCGGTAACCACATACAAACTTCCTTTATAACCCTAGCGTCATCGAACCTTAAGTGTGTAGACCCTACGGGTTCGGGAGACATGTAGACATGACCGAGGCGTTCTCGGTCAATAACCAACAGCGGGTCTGGATACCCATGTTGGCTCCCACATGTTCCACGATGATCTCATCGGATGAACCACGATGTCAAGGACTCAATCGATCCGTATACAATTCCCTTTGTCTAGCGGTATTGTACTTGCCCGAGATTCGATCGTCGTATCCCGATACCTTGTTCAATCTCGTTACCGGCAAGTCTCTTTACTCGTTCCGTAACACATCATCCCGTGATCAACCCCTTGGTCACATTGTGCACATATGATGATGTCCTACCGAGTGGGCCAGAGATACCTCTCCGTTTACGGAGTGACAAATCCGATCTTGATTCGTGCCAACCCAAGCAGACACTTTCGGAGATACCTGTAGTGCACCTTTATAGTCACCCGATTCGTTGTGGACGTTTGGTACACCAAAGCATTCCTACGGTATCCGGGATTTGCACAATCTCATGGTCTAAGGAAATGATACTTGACATTAGAAAAGCTTTAGCATACGAACTACGATCTTTGTGCTAGGCTTAGGATTGGGTTTTGTCCATCACATCATTCTCCTAATGATGTGATCCCGTTATCAACGACATCCAATGTCCATGGTCAGGAAACCGTAACCATCTATTGATCAACGAGCTAGTCAACTAGAGGCTTACTAGGGACATGGTGTTGTCTATGTACCCACACATGTATCTGAGTTTCCTGTCAATACAATTATAGCATGGATAATAAACGATTATCATGAACAAGGAAACATAATAGTAACTAATTTATTATTGCCTCTAGGGCATATTTCCAACAGTCTCCCACTTGCACTAGAGTCAATAATCTAGTTCACATCACCATGTGATCAACACTGATAGGTCACATCGCCATGTGACCAACATCCAAAGAGTTTATTAGTGTCTGTAAACTAGTTCACATCATCATGTGATTAAGACTCAATGAGTTCTGAGGTTTGATCATGTTTTGCTTGTGAGAGAGGTTTTAGTCAACGGGTCTGAACCTTTCAGATCCGTATGTACTTCGCAATTCTCTATGTCATATTGTAAATGTTGCTTCCACGCTCCACTTGGATCTATTCCAAATGGTTGCTCCACTATACGTATCCGGTTTGCTACTCAGAGTCACTCGGATAGGTGTTAAAGCTTGCATCGACGTAACCCTTTACGCCGACCTCCATAATCGAGAAACATATCCTTATTCCTCTAAGGATAGTTTTGACCGTTGTCCAATGATCCGTTCCTGGATCATTCTTGTACCCTGGTGATTCATGGCAAGGCACACTTCGGTGCGGCTGCGGCATAGCATACTATAGAGCCTACGTCTAAAGCATAGGGGACGACCTTCGTCCTTTCTCTCTTTTCTGCCGTGGTCGAGCTTTAAGTCTTAACTTCATACCTTACATCTCAGGCAAGAACTCCTTCTTTGACTGATCCATCTTGAACACTTTCAAGATCATGTCAAGGTATATGCTCATTTGAAAGTATCATTAAGCGTTTTTTGATCTATCCTTATAGATCTTGATGCTCAATGTTCAAGTAGCTTAATCCAGGTTTTCTATTTGAAAAACACCTTTCAAATAACCCTATATGCTTTATAGAAATTCTACATCATTTCTGATCATCAATATGTCAACAACATATACTCATCAGAAATTCTATAGTGCTCCCACTCACTTCTTTGGAAATACAAGTTTCTCATAAACTTTGTATAAACCCAAAATCTTTGATCATCTCATCAAAGCGCACATTCCAACTCCGAGATGCTTACTCCAGTCCTTAGAAAGGATCGCTGGAGCCAGCATACCTTTTAGCATCCTTAGGATCGACAAAACTCTCTGATTGTATCACATACAACCTTTCCTTACGAAAACTGGTAAGGAAACTCATTTTGACATCCATCTGCCAGATTTCACAAATGCAGCTTATGCTAACATGATTCCGACGGACTTAAGCATCGCTATGGATGAGAAAATCTCATCGTAGTCAACTCCTTGAACTTGTGAAAACTCTTCGCCACAAGTCGAGCTTCATAGACGGTGATATTACCGTCCACGTCCGTCTTCTTCTTAAAGATCCATTCATCTCAATGGCTTGCCGATCATCGGGCAAGTCCACCAAAGTCCATGCTTTGTTCTGATACATGGATCCTATCTCGGATTTCATGGCTTCTAACCATTTGTCGGAATTTGGGGCCACCATCGCTTCTCCATAGCTCGTAGGTTCATTGTTGTCTAGCAACATGACCTTCAAGACAGGATCACCGTACCACTCTGAAGCAGTACGCGTCCTTGTCGTCCTACGAGGTTCGGTAGTGACTTGATCCGAAACTTCATGATCACTATCATAAGCTTCTACTTCAATTGGTGTAGGTGCCACAGGAACAACTTCCTGTGCCCTGCTACACACTAGTTGAAATGACGGTTCAATAACCTCATCAAGTCTCCACCATCCTCCCACTCAACTTTTCGAGACAAACCTTTTTCTCGAGAAAGGACCCGATTCAAGAAACAATCCCTATTGCTTTCGGATCTGAATTAGGAGGTATACCCAACTGTTTTGGGTGTCCTATGAAGATGCATTTTATCCGCTTTGGGTTCGAGCTTATCAACCTGAAATTTTTTTCACATAAGCGTCATAGCCCCAAACCTTTAAGAAATGACAGCTTAGGTTTCTCTAAACCATAGTTCATACGGTGTCATCTCAACGGAATTACGTGGTGCCCTATTTAAGTGAGTGCGGTTGTCTCTAATGCCTAACCCATGAACGATAGTGGTAATTTGATAAGAGACATCATGGTACGCACCATATCCAATAGAGTGCAACTATGATGTTCGGACACACCATCACACTATGGTGTTCAAAGTGTATTAATTGTGAAATAATTTGCACAATGTCTTAATTGTGTGCCAAAACTCGTAACTCAGATATTCATCTCTATGATCATATCATAGATATTCTATCCTCTTGTCACGAAGATCTTAAACTTCACTCTGAAATTACTTGAACCATTCAATAATTCAGACTTGTGTTTCATCAAGTAAATATACTCAACATCTACTCGAATCATCTGTGAAGTAAGAACATAACGATATTCACTGCATGCCTCAACACTCATTGGGCTGCGCACATCAAAATGTGTTACTTCCAACAGGTTGCTACCTTGTTCCATCTTACTGAAACCGAGGCTTTCTCAGTCATCTTGCCCATGTGGTATGAATTTGCATATCTCAAGTGATTCAAAATCAAGTGAGTCCAAACGATCCATCTGCATGGAGTTTCTTCATGCGTATACACCAATAGAAAGGGTTCGCATGTCTCAAACTTTTCAAAAACGAGTGAGTCCAAAGATCCATCAACATGGAGCTTCTTCATGCGTTTTACACCAATATGACTTACATGGCAGTGCCACAAGTAAGTGGTACTATCATTACCATCTTATATCTTTTGGCATGAAAATGTGTATCACTACGATCGAGATTCAATAAACCATTCCTTTAGGTGCAAGACCATTGAAGGTATTATTCAAATAAATAGAGTAACCATTATTCTTCTTAAATGAATAACCGTATTGCGATAGACATTATCCAATCATGTCTATGCTCAATGAAAACACCAAATGACAATTATTCTGGTTTAATACTAATCTTGATGGTAGAGGGAGCGTGCGATGTTTGATCACATCAAACTTAGAAACACTTCCAACACATATCGTCAGCTCACCTTTAGCTAGTCTCCGTTTATTCCGTAGCTCTTTTATTTCGAGTTACTAACACTTAGCAACCGAACTGGTATCTCATACCCTGGTGCTACTAGGAGTACTAGTAAAGTACACATTAACATAATGTATATCCAATATACTTCTATCGACCTTGACAACCTTCTCATCTACCAAGTATCTAGGGTAATTCTGCTCCAGTGGTTGTTCCCCATATTACAGAAGCACTCAGTCTCGGGTTAAGGTTCAACCTTGGGTTTCTTCACTGGAGCAGCAGCTGATTTGCCGTTTCATGAAGTATCCCTTCTTGCCCTTGCCCTTCTTGAAACTAGTGGTTTCACCAACCATCAACAATTGATGCTCCTTCTCGACTTCTACTTTCGCGGTGTCAAACATCGTGAACACTTCAAGGATCATCATATCTATCCCTGACATGTTATAGTTCATCACGAAGCTCTAGTAGCTTGGTGGCAATGTCTTTTGAGAAGCATCACTATCTCATCTGGAAGATCAACTCCCACTCGATTCAAGTGATTGTTGCACTCAGACAATCTGAGCACAAGCTCAACGATTGAGCTTTTCTCCCTTAGTTTGCAGGCTAAGAAAATCGTCGGAGGTCTTATACCTCTTGACGTGGGCACGAGCCTGAAATCCCAATTTCAGCCCTCGAAACATCTCATATGTTCCCCGACGTTTCGAAAACGTCTTTCGTGCCTCAACTCTAAACCGTTTAACTGAACTATCATGTAGTTATCAAAACGTGTATGTCCGATGTTCGCAACATCCACAAACGACGTTTGGGGTTCAGCACAATCTGGCGGTGCATTAAGGACATAAGCTTTCTCTGTCCGCATAATCGCCATCATCAACTTTCAACTATATTTTCTCTAGGAACATATCTAAACAGTGGAACTAAAGCGTGAGCTAATGACATAATTTGCAAAAGGTATTTTGACTATGTTCAAGATAATTAAGTTCATCTTATGAACTCCCACTCAGATAGACATCCCTCTGGTCATCTAAGTGATTACATGATCCGAGTCAACTAGGCCGTGTCCGATCATCACGTGAGACGGACTAGTCATCATCGGTGAACATCTTCATGTTGATCGTATCTACTATCGACTCATGCTCGACCTTTCGGTCTCTGTGTTCGAGGCCATGTGCGTACATGCCAGGCTCGTCAAGTTAACCCTAAGTGTTTGGCGTGTGTAAATCTGTCTTACACCGTTGTATGTGAACGTAAGAATCCATCACACCCGATCATCATGTGGTGCTTAGAAGCGACGAACTTTAGCAACGGTGCACAGTTAGGGGAGAACACTTCTTGAAATTGTTGTAAGGGATCATCTTATTTACTACCGTCGTTCTAAGTAAACAAGATGCATAAACATAATAAACATCACATGCAATTATATAGTAGTGACATGATATGGCCAATATCATATGGCTCCATTGATCTCCATCTTCGGGGCTCCATGATCATCATCGTCACCGGCATGACACCATGATCTCCATCATCATGATCTCCATCATCGTGTCTTCATGAAGTTGTCTCGCCAACTATTACTTCTACTACTATGGCTACCGGTTAGCAATAAAGTAGAGTAATTACATGGCGTTGTTTAATGACACGCAGGTCATACAATAAATAAAGACAACTCCTATGGCTCCTGCCGGTTGTCATACTCATCGACATGCAAGTCGTGATTCCTATTACAAGAACATGATCAATCTCATACATCACATATCATTCATCACATTCTTCTTGGCCATATCACATCACATAGCATACCCTGCAAAAACAAGTTAGGCGTCCTCTAATTGTTGTTTGCATGTTTTACGTGGCTGCTATGGGTTTCTAGCAAAACGTTTCTTACCTACGCAAAACCACAACGTGATATGCCAATTGCTATTTACCCTTCATAAGGACCCTTTTCATCGAATCCGTTCCGACTAAAGTGGGAGAGGCGGCACCGCTAGCCACCTTATGCACCAAGTGCATGTCATCGGTGGAACCTGTCTCACGAAGAATGCGTGTAAGGTCGGTCCGGCCGCTTCATCCCACAATACCGTCGAAACAAGATTGGACTAGTAACGGTAAGCATATTGAACAACATCAACGCCCACAACTACTTTGTGTTCTACTCGTGCAAAGAATCTACGCAATAGACCTAGCTCGATACCTTTGTTGGGGAGCGTGCAGAAGTTCAAAATTTTCCCACGTGTCACCAAGATCCATCTATGGAGAAACTAGCAACGAGGGAAGGAGAGTGCATCTACATACCCTTGTAGATCGCTAAGCGGAAGCGTTCATGAGAACGGGGTTGAAGGAGTCGACTCGTCGTGATCCAAATCACGGAGATCCTAGTGTCGAACGGACGGCACCTCCGCGTTCAACACACGTACAGCCGGTGGCGTCTCCCACGCCTTGATCCAGCAAGGAGAGAGGAGAGGTTGAGGAAGACTCCATCCAGCAGCAGCACAACGCAGGCGTGGTGGTGGTGGAGGGCGTGGCAATCCCAGCAGGGCTTTGCCAAGCACCAAGGGAGAGGAGGAGGAGGAGAGGCAGGGCTGCACCAAGAGGAGAGGTTCTGTGTGTGTGGCAGCCCCAAAACCTCAAGTATATATAGGGGGAAAGGGGGGATGCGCCCCCTTTAGGGTTTCCCACCCCAAGGGGTGCGGCCAGCCCTAGATGGGACTTGGGGGGCGGCCAAGAGGGGGAGGAGTGCCTCCCAAGTGAAGTGGAGGCCCTCCCCCTTAGGGTTTCCCCTTCCCATGCGCATGGGCCTTGGGGGGGCTGGTGCCCTTGGCCCATTATGGCTAGGGCGCCCCCCTACAGCCCATGCTACTGTATTGGACGTGGTGGAACAATTTCCGGACCTCCGGAATCCTCCGGAACCTTCTGGAAGCTTCCCGGTACAATACCGAAAAAACCCGAACTTTTTCCGGAACCCGAACAACAACTTTCCATATATAAACTTTACCTCCGGACCATTCCGGAACTCCTCGTGACGTCCGGGATCTCATCTGGGACTCCGAACAACATTCCGTAACCACATACAAACTTCCTTTATAACCCTAGCGTCATCGAACCTTAAGTGTGTAGACCCTACGGGTTCGGGAGACATGTAGACATGACCGAGACGTTCTCCGGTCAATAACCAACAGCGGGATCTGGATACCCATGTTGGCTCCCACATGTTCCACGATGATCTCATCGGATGAACCACGTTGTCAAGGACTCAATCGATCCCGTATACAATTCCCTTTGTCTAGCGGTATTGTACTTGCCCGAGATTCGATCGTCGGTATCCCGATACCTTGTTCAATCTCGTTACCGGCAAGTCTCTTTACTCGTTCCGTAACACATCATCCGTGATCAACCCCTTGGTCACATTGTGAACATTATGATGATGTCCTACCGAGTGGGCCCAGAGATACCTCCCGTTTACGGGTGACAAATCCCGATCTTGATTCGTGCCAACCCAGCAGACACTTTCGGAGATACCTGTAGTGCACCTTTATAGTCACCCGATTCACGTTGTGACGTTTGGTACACCCAAAGCATTCCAACGGTATCCGGAGTTGCACAATCTCATGGTCTAAGGAAATGATACTTGACATTAGAAAAGCTTTAGCATCTGAACTACGATCTTTGTGCTAGGCTTAGGATTGGGTCTTGTCCATCACATCATTCTCCTAATGATGTGATCCCGTTATCAACGACATCCAATGTCCATGGTCAGGAAACCGTAACCATCTATTGATCAACGAGCTAGTCAACTAGAGGCTTACTAGGGACATGGTGTTGTCTATGTACCCACACATGTATCTGAGTTTCCTGTCAATACAATTATAGCATGGATAATAAACGATTATCATGAACAAGGAAACATAATAATAACTAATTTATTATTGCCTCTAGGGCATATTTCCAACATGAACTTGCCGATAACCCTTAGCGACAAGTCGAGCTTTATAGATGGTAACATTACCATCCGCGTCCGTCTTCTTCTTAAAGATCCATTTGTTTTCTATCACTCGTCGATCATCGGGCAAGTCTATCAAAGTCCATACTTTGTTTTCATACATGGATCCTATCTCGGATTGCATGGCTTCAATCCATTTGTTAGAATCTGGGCCTGCCATTGCTTCTTCATAGTTCAAAGGTTCACCGTTGTCTAACAACATGATTTCCAGGACAGGGTTGCCATACCACTCTGGTGTGGAACGTGTCCTTGTGGACCTACGAAGTTTAGTAGGAACTTGATCCAAAGTACCTTGATCATCATCATTAATTTCCTCTCCAGTCGGTGTAGGCACCACAGGAACATTTTCCTGAGCTGCACTACTTTCCGGTTCAAGAGGTAGTACTTCATCAAGTTCTACTTTCCTCCCACTTACTCCTTTCGAGAGAAACTCTTTTTCCAGAAAGGATCCGTTCTTGGCAACAAAGATCTTGCCTTCGGATCTAAAGTAGAAGGTATACCCAATGGTTTCCTTAGGGTATCCTATGAAGACGCATTTTTTCGACTTGGGTTCAAGCTTTTCAGGTTGAAGTTTCTTGACATAAGCATCGCATCCCCAAATTTTTAGAAACGACAGCTTAGGTTTCTTCCCAAACCATAATTCATACGGTGTCGTCTCAACGGATTTAGACGGTGCCCTATTTAAAGTGAATGTAGTTGTCTCTAGAGCGTATCCCCAAAATGATAGCGGTAAATCAGTAAGAGACATCATAGATCGCACCATATCCAATAGAGTGCGATTACGACGTACGGACACACCGTTACGCTGAGGTGTTCCAGGCGGCGTGAGTTGTGAAACGATTCCACATTTCCTTAAGTGTGTAACAAATTCATGACTTAAATATTCTCCTCCACGATCTGATCATAAGAACTTTATTTTTCGGTCACGTTGATTCTCTACCTCATTCTGAAATTCCTTGAACTTTTCAAAGGTCTCAGACTTGTGTTTCATCAAGTAGACATACCCATATCTACTCAAGTCATCAGTGAGAGTGAGAACATAACGATATCCTCCGCGAGCCTCAACGCTCATTGGACCGCACACATCGGTATGTATGATTTTCAATAAGTTGGTTGCTCGCTCCATTGTTCCGGAGAACGGAGTCTTGGTCATTTTGCCCATAAGGCATGGTTCGCATGTGTCAAATGATTCATAACCGAGAGACTCTAAAAGTCCATCAGCATGGAGCTTCTTCATGCGCTTGACACCAATGTGACCAAGGCGGCAGTGCCACAAGTATGTGGGACTATCGTTATCAACTTTACATCTTTTGGTATTCACACTATGAATATGTGTAACATCACGTTCGAGATTCATTAAGAATAAACCATTGACCATCGGAGCATGACCATAAAACATATCTCTCATATAAATAGAACAATCATTATTCTCGGATTTAAATGAGTAGCCATCTCGTATTAAACGAGATCCTGATACAATGTTCATGCTCAAACTTGGCACTAAATAACAATTATTGAGGTTTAAAACTAATCCCGTAGGTAAATGTAGAGGTAGCGCACCGACGGCGATCACATCGACCTTGGAACCATTCCCGACGCGCATCGTCACCTCGTCCTTCGCCAGTCTCCGCTTATTCCGCAACTCCTGCTTTGAGTTACAAATATGAGCAACGACACCGGTATCAAATACCCAGGAGCTACTACGAGCACCGGTAAGGTACACATCAATTACATGTATATCACATATACCTTTAGTGTTGCCGGCCTTCTTGTCCGCTAAGTATTTGGGGCAGTTCCGCTTCCAGTGACCCTTCCCTTTGCAATAAAAGCACTCAGTCTCAGGCTTGGGTCCATTCTTTGACTTCTTCCGGCAACTGGCTTACCGGGCGCGGCAACATCCTTGCCGTCCTTCTTGAAGTTCTTCTTATCCTTGCCCTTCTTGAACTTAGTGGTTTTATTGACCATCAACACTTGATGTTCCTTCTTGATTTCTACCTCTGCTGACTTCAGCATTGAAAATACTTCAGAATAGGTTTCACCATCCCTGCATATTGTAGTTCATCACAAAGCTCTTCTAGCTCGGTGGGAGCGATGAAGGATTCTGTCAATGACCGCCTCGTCCGGGAGGTTAATGTCCATTTGGGACAGGCGGTTGTGCAACCCAGACATTTTGAGTATGTGCTCACTTGTGAACTGTTTTCCTCCATCTTACAACTATAGAACTTGTCAGAGACTTCATATCTCTCGACCCGGGCATGAGCTTGGAAAACCATTTTCAGCTACTCGAATATTTCATATGCTCCGTGTTGCTCAAAACGCTTTTGGAGCCCCGGTTCTAAGCTGTAAAGCATGCCGCACTGAACGAGGGAGTAATCATCAAGACGTGACTGCCAAGCGTTCATAACGTCTTGGTTCTGCGGGATGGGTGCTTCACCTAGCGGTCCTTCTAGGACATATGCTTTCTTGGCAGCTATGAGGATGATCCTCGGGTTCGGACCCAGTCCGTATAGTTGCTGCCATCATCTTTCAGCTTGGTTTCTCTAGGAACGCGTTGAAGTTCATGTTGACATGGCGTTGGCCATTTGATCTACAAGACATTTATGCAAAGGTTTGACTAAGTTCATGATAATTAAGTTCATCTAATCAAATTATTTAATGAACTCCCACTCAGATTAGACATCCTCTAGTCACCTAAGTGTTACATGATCCGAGTCGACTAGGCGTGTCCGATCATCACGTGAGACGGACTAGTCATCATCGGTGAACATCTCCATGTTGATCGTATCTTTCATACGAATCATGTTCGACCTTCGGTCTCTTGTGTTCGAGGCCATGTCTGTACATGCTAGGCTCGTCAAGTTAACCTAAGTGTTTTGCATGTGTAAATCTGTCTTACACCGTTGTATGTGAACGTTAGAATCTATCACACCCGATCATCACGTGGTGCTTGAAACAACGAACTGTAGCAGCGCCTTGCACGTTAGGGGAACACTTTCTTGAAATTATTATGAGGGATCATCTTATTTACTACCGTCGTTCTAAGTAAACAAGATGCAAAAACATGATAAACATCACATGCAATCAAATAATAGTGACATGATATGACCAATATCATATAGCTCCTTGATCTCCATCTTGGGGCTCCATGATCATCTTGTCACCGGCATGACACCATGATCTCCATCATCATGATCTCCATCATCGTGTCTCCATGGGTTTGCTCGCCAACTATTACTTCTACTACTATGGCTAACGGTTTAGCAATAAAGTAAAGTAATTACATGGCGTTGAATCAATGACACGCATGTCATACAATAATTAAGACAACTCCTATGGCTCCTGCCGGTTGTCATACTCATCGACATGCAAGTCATGATTCCTATTACAAGAACATGATCTCATACATCACAATATATCATTCATCATTCATCACAACTTTTGGCCATATCACATCACAAAGTAATTGCTGCAAAAACAAGTTAGACGTCCTCTAATTGTTGTTGCATCTTTTACGTGGCTGCAATAGGGTTCTAGCAAGAACGTTTTCTTACCTATGAAAAAGCCACAACGTGATTTGTCAACTTCTATTTACCCTTCATAAGGACCCTTTTCATCGAATCCGCTCCAACTAAAGTGGGAGAGCAGACACCCGCTAGCCACCTTATGCAACTAGTGCATGTCATCGGTGGAACCTGTCTCACGAAGCGCACGTGTAAGGTCGGTCCGGCCGCTTCATCCCACAATACCGCTGAAGCAAAATAAGACTAGTAGCGGCAAGAAAGTTGATAACATCTACGCCCACAACAAATTGTGTTTTACTCGTGCAAAGAGAACTACGCATAGACCTAGCTCATGATGCCTTTGTTGGGGAGCGTTGCAGAAAATAAAAATTTCCCACGGTTTCACCAAGATCCATCTATGAGTTCATCTAGCAACGAGTGATAGGAGTGCATCTACATACCTTTGTAGATCGCGAGCGGAAGCGTTCAAGAGAACGGGGTTGAGGGAGTCGTACTCGTCGTGATCCAAATCACCAAAGATCCTACGCCGAACGGACGGCACCTCCGCGTTCAACACACGTACGGTCAGCGTGACGTATCCTCCTTCTTGATCCAGCAAGGGGGAATGAGAGGTTGATGGAGATCCAGCAGCACGATGGCATGGTGGTGGATGCACCAGGGATCCCGGCAGGGCTTCGCCAAGCTCTACGGAGGAGGAGGAGGAGGAGGTGTTGGAGTGGGAGAGGGAGGCGCCAGGGGCATGGGTGCGGCTGCCCTCCCTCCCCCCTCTTTATATAGGCCCCCAAGGGGGGGGGGCGCCGGCCCTGGAGATGGGATCTCCCAAGGGGGGCGGTGGCCAAGGGGGTGGAGTGCCCCCAAGGCAGTGGGCGCCTCCCTAGGGTTCCCAACCCTAGGCGCAGGGGGGCCGGGGCGCACCAGCCCACCAGGGGCTGGTTACCCTCCCACTTCAGCCCATGGGGCCCTCCGGGATAGGTGGCCCCACCCGGTGGACCCCCGGGACCCTTCCGGTGGTCCCGGTACAATACCGGTGACCCCGAAACTTTCCCGATGGCCGAAACTTGACTTCCCATATATAATTCTTTACCTCCGGACCATTCCGAAACTCCTCGTGACGTCCGGGATCTCATCCGGGAGTCCGAACAACTTTCCGTTTGCTGCATACTAATATCTCTACAACCCTAGCGTTACCGAACCTTAAGTGTGTAGACCCTACGGGTTCGGGAGACACGTAGACATGACCGAGACGGCTCTCCGGCCAATAACCAACAGCGGGATCTGGATACCCATGTTGGCTCCCACATGCTCCTCGATGATCTCATCGGATGAACCACGATGTTGAGGATTCAAGCAACCCCGTATACAATTCCCTTTGTCAATCGTTACGTTACTTGCCCGAGATTCGATCGTCGGTATCCCAATACCTCGTTCAATCTCGTTACCGGCAAGTCACTTTACTCGTACCGTAATGCATGATCCCGTGACCAAACACTTGGTCACTTCGAGCTCATTATGATGATGCATTACCGAGTGGGCCCAGAGATACCTCTCCGTCATACGGAGTGACAAATCGATCTCGATCCGTGTCAACCCAACAGACACTTTCGGAGATACCCGTAGTATACCTTTATAGTCACCCAGTTACGTTGCGACGTTTGGTACACCCAAAGTACTCCTACGGTATCCGGGAGTTACACAATCTCATGGTCTAAGGAAAAGATACTTGACATTGGAAAAGCTCTAGCAAACGAACTACACGATCTTGTGCTATGCTTAGGATTGGGTCTTGTCCATCACATCATTCACCTAATGACGTGACCCCGTTATCAACGACATCCAATGTCCATAGTCAGGAAACCATGACTATCAGTTGATCAACGAGCTAGTCAACTAGAGGCTTACTAGGGACATGTTGGTGTCTATGTATTCACACATGTATTACGATTTCCGGATAATACAATTATAGCATGAATAAAAGACAATTATCATGAAAAAGGAAATATAATAATAATCCTTTTATTATTGCCTCTAGGGCATATTTCCAACACATCCCAGAAGTAATGTCTTAAATCATAAAAGAACTTTTTCTTTTGCTGGTATGTGAAACTAGGTGGTATATATTTAGCAACAATGTAATTAGCATAATCAGCATACCAAGGAGCAGTACGAGAAGCATTGACAACCGCTAATTGTTCATCAGGAAAACTATCATTAATAGGCAGTGGGTCATCAAGAACGTTCCCTAACCTAGACAAGTTGTCTGCAACGGGGTTCTCAGCTCCCTTTCTATCAATAATATGCAAGTCAAATTCTTGGAGCAAGAGAACCCATCTAATGAGTCTAGGCTTAGCATCTTTCTTTTCCATAAGATATTTAATAGAAGCATGATCAGTGTGAATAGTAACTTTGGAATCAACAATATAAGGTCTAGACTTATCACATGCAAACACAACTGCTAAGAACTCTTTTTCAGTGGTAGCATAATTTCTCTGGGCAGTATCAAGAGTCTTACTAGCATACTGGATAACATTCAATTTCTTATCGACTCTTTGCCCTAAAACAGCCCCTACAGCGTAATCACTAGTGTCGGTGTCAAAATCGGCGGATCTCGGGTAGGGGGTCCCGAACTGTGCGTCTAGGCGGATGGTAACAGGAGACAAGGGACACGATGTTTTTACCCAGGTTCGGGCCGTCTCGATGGAGGTAAAACCCTACTCCTGCTTGATTAATATTGATGATATGGGTAGTACAAGAGTAGATCTACCACGAGATCAAAGAGGCTAAACCCTAGAAGCTAGCCTATGGTATGATTGTTGTTAGCCCCACGGACTAAAACCCTCCGGTTTATATAGACACGGATAGGGTTAGGGTTACTGAGTCGGTTACAATGGTAGGAGATCTACATATCCGTATCGCCAAGCTTGCCTTCCACGCCAAGGAAAGTCCCATCCGGACACGGGACGAAGTCTTCAATCTTGTATCTTCATAGTCCAGGAGTCCGGCCAACGGTGATAGTTCGGCTATCCGGACACCCCCTAATCTAGGACTCCCTCAGTAGCCCCTGAACCAGGCTTCAATGACGACGAGTCCGGCGCGCATATTGTCTTCGGCATTGCAAGGCGGGTTCCTCCTCCGAATACTTCATAGAAGATTTTGAACACAAGGATAGTGTCCGGCTCTGCAAAATAATTTCCACATAACACCGTAGAGAGAATAATATTTGCACAAAATCAATCTGCTGACGTATTCCGCAGCGTGCCATCACGCCATGGCCAAGTCTTTATTCGAATCGTTTTTACTGTACCACCTCAGCGCGTTTAGCGAGACGGTTTCCTTGGCACGTCTTGTCAAAGCAGAGATCGTGTCCCCCTTATTCCGGGATTCTCATCAATACGGATGTGGGTAACCCAACCGCGCCATTGATTACGGCACTTGGGAGATAAGCGAGTTTTACCAGGCTGGTGGGGGACGCATAGCTTCGTCCGTCCATATAAGGGGATAAGGATCCACCTTTTCACCTACGCCTTCTTCCTCCTTTGCTCATCCATTTCGCCTTTTCGAGCTCCAGCGCCCAAGTCCGCACATCCCACCTCAACCTTCTCCAACTATGTTCGGAGCGGGAGGCAAGTGGATGGCCTCCTCCGTCACGGAGGGGCACATCAAAAGGCTGCGGGAAGCCGGATACTTGTCCGGCGACATCGCGTGTCGGCTCCCCGACAAGGGGCAGCTCCTCCCCACCCCCAGGCCCCATGAGAGGGTGGTGTTCCTCACCCACTTCCTCCGCGGACTAGGTTTTCCACTTCACCCATTTGTCCGGGGGCTCATGTTTTACTACGGCCTAGATTTGCACGATCTGGCCCCAAACTTCATCCTCAATATCTCGACGTTTATCGTCGTGTGCGAGGCTTTCCTCTGCATCCAGCCCCACTTCGGTTTATGGTTGAAGACCTTTAGTGTCAAGCCGAAGATAGTGGGCGGCCGACAAGCGGAGTGCGGAGGCGCCATGGCGGGCAGGATGCCCAACGTTACATGGCTTGAGGGCTCCTTTATGGAGATCATAAAGGGGTGGAAATCGGGGTGGTTCTACATCATCGAGCCGCGCAACTCCAAATGGGTGGCGGCCCCCGAATTCCGATCTGGCTTCCCCACACGGCTAACATCATGGAAAGAGACGGGCCTAATGTGGGGAGATTTGGAAGAGCTGACCGGACTTCAAACCTGCGTCCAAAATCTGGTGAACAAGAATCTCAAGCTTGTCAATGTAGTCCAGGTCATGCTCATCCGCCGGATCCTCCCATGCCAGCAACGGGCCTTCAATTTGTGGGAGTTTGATCTGGCACAGCACCGAACCTTGAGCCGGCTCTTCGACACTACGTACGAAGATGCCTGGAAGGTGCTATTCAAGGGCGCCGAAGCTCCCGCATCCGCTACCGAAGATCGCGGATTCAGCTCGTAGCGTCAAGCCAGCGAGGTGAGTTATTTTACCCTTTATGGGACTCTTGTTTTTCATAGTCTGACTCTATGTGGGATCTAAACTCCCTTACCTTTGACAGGACTGGCTTCCTCCGGACTTCTCCACCAACGCCGACAACGACGAGGAGGAGTGGCCACCAATGGCCAAGCCCCTGGCGAGATCATAAGTGTCCGAACTCCGGAATAGCTCATGACTTTTTATTTGTCGCATAGTGTCTTCTAACACCGAATATAACCATGTGGCCGCCCAAGGATGAGCTCGCCGCTTCGTCGAGCGGCTCCCTGGATTCGTCGGATGTGAATAGCACTTCACTTCCGACCGCCTCCTCTCCTCGTGATGCAGACGACACTGCGGTGGAGTCCCAAAAGGGGCCCAACCAGGAGGAGGTGGTCCTGGAGGCGCCGCAAGGCGACCTCCTGGACTCCGGGCGCAAAGGGGGCGAAACCCCAGAGGGCTCTAAGTCCGGCCCTGTGCCGGACTCCGTACCGGAACCTTCAGTGGTTCTGAAGTCCGGCAAGCAGCCCCTTCGTAAGAAGGGCAAGACTGCGACGCCGGTGACCTCCGTCCATCCGGAGGCACCGGATAGCTTGCTGGAGGCGCTTAACGGCGCCTCCATCGACGAGGAGCACCGCACTGTTATGAGTGTGGTGATCTGGAAAGTTCAGTCCGCTAAGAGCGGGCTGACTGAAGCCTGTACCAGCCTTCTAACAGGCTTTGAGGTAAGTTTAGAATATGTAAAAATATTACCGCATAGACAGTAGCCCCGATGCTTAGTTCGTGTTCGGAAAGAAAAGCGGACTGAGGATCTAAAAGATATACGCAGGAGTCTAACATAAGTATGTCAATATGGGAATGCAGGCTGCTGCTGACCTCTGCCCAGACCGATCATGGAGGTCAATGCATTGAAGCGAGCCTCGGCGGTCCGAGAATGAGCTCGGCCTTGCCAAGAAGCAGCTCGAGGATAAGGAAGGTAAGTAATACCTTATTAAAGTAATACCTTATAGAAAGGATTTCGTTGCAAAAAATGACAGGAATAACGTGAGTATTGCAGGGGCCACGGACGAGGTGGCGACCCTGAAGGAAGCGGTGTCCACAGCCGAAAGCAAAGCGGCTGCGGAGCGCACCGAGCGAGAGAAGCAGGAGGCGCGGGTGGCGGAGGTGCGGCAAGAGCTCCAGGCTCTCGTGGAAAAACACGCGAGTTTGGAGCGTGACTCGAAGACTCGAGAGTCCGAGCTCACCTTGGCTCTTGAGAGTGCCAAAGCCGCTAAGGTCGAAGCCCAGAAGGCCCTCTAGGAGATTGAGGCGATAAAAAAGATAGCGGCGGGTAAGGCATTCTTTATGCAAAGCAAGTATGTAAAAGTAAATTATCTGTTACTTACCCGAATCCGGAGTTCTCCAGGAGCATTCGTAGATCTGCCCCGTATTGTGTCCGATGCTGCCGCGTTCTACCGCGCCGAGGAGGGGAGCTCGACGGAAAAGGTGTTCTGGTCTCGATATCTTTGGGCGGACATCCGGTGCCCCTGAGCGACCAGCTGAAGCAGCTGGTCGAGCTCCACGAGGTCGCCGAACAGGCCATGAAGGGCCTCATAGTTCAGCTGTGGCCTCACGGAAGCCATGCACAGGAGCTACTTGGCTAGTGCGGCGGCTGGTGGGCCTTTGTTCATGGATTGAAGTCATCAAGCACTCCGCTTTGCATTGAAGGTGCCCGTCGGGCCTTGCCCGTGCTAAAGTGCACTGGGCAAGATGGGCCGAGAAGCTTGTGAAGGACGGACCACCACCGGGCAAGGAGCATCGCAAGCCCGAAATGTACTATGAGGCGTCTGAAGGGTGCCCGCCTTATATAGCGGTGAATGCTCCAAAGATGTAATTTTTAATAGACTCGCATTTGTTATCCTATACGCTGAAAACTTGTTCATATGCGCTAAGCAACGCTTGTGAATTTAAAATATTACCTTCTGTGCGGCCGTTTATCAAATTTGAGAGATGGCAAGTCGTTGGCTTCAGCCCCCATGCCACGAGTGATGGGGTGTTCGGGATAAACTTGAGCGCTCTTGTTCCCATTCTTGGGTCCTTCGAGGGAGGCGCTCAACGCAACGAACAAGGCAACCGGACTATAGTGCTTGAACACTCTTACTTAGCCATAGAATTCTATAATTTTAAATTTCGACGAAGCCCCTAGTATTCGGGAGACCGAGTTCGGGGCGCTATCCACGCCTTGGCCGGACAATGCCGACTCCTCGCTCTAAGCGGCATAAGTCTTTAGGGACCGAAAAACCTCTCGAACAGCGATCGGCTCTCGCCCTATCATGACGGTCAGTTTTAGCTTTCTCCACCGAGGTGCTCAACCCAGCTCAACCGGGCACAATCGCAGTGGTTCTCCCAGCGCTACCTTAGCCGATATAACGGAACGTAAGGTACCAAAACATGGGAGCCGGGCAAACCCAACTATTGACCCAAGACATGATTCGGAGCCGATGCATACAATGCTATAAGTTCGGGGTGCCGCACCTGTGAAAGTGTTCGGACTTATCACACCATATTTTTGGGGTACTTAAGCCCCTGGTGTATTGGCCGTACCAAAGTGTACGGGTGCAACATGTCATAGATGAACATATATGAAAAAAAAGGAATGCAATATTAAGCAGAAGCTATGTATTGTTTATTCAAAAGATACTACAATGCAAGCAGAACGATACAAATAGTGCGATAAGCAAGGGATGGGACTATTTAACATGTCCCCCTCCAGGGGTAGGCTGCGGGATGGTATGCAAAACAGGTATACTGCTCGTAATAGAGACCACCTGGACACTCGACGTAGCTTTCTGCTTCCCTGGCTGTTGCATCGTGAGTTCGGCAATTCTAGTGCCGGACAGGGCTTCTGGAAAACGGAGTCCTGAAAGTAAGAGAAAACAAGAAAGAAAAAGAATGACACAATCAGGAGCCCCTGGTGCGGTTGAGCTGCATTCTAGGCGTGCCGTGGTCGTGCCCCTCCCCTTATGCCCATGGTATTTCCAGAGTGTAGTTATGTATGCATAGTACTGGTCTCGCAGTTTCGCGAGGGCTGAGGTTGGGGCCGCATTGCTACGCGTGCTCGGAACGTGCCAGGCGGGTCTTGTTGTAGGTTACTCCAGGCGCGCTTGACGGTGTCCAGACGTTTAGTAGTCGGACTCTAGAATTGCCTTAAGAGGCTGTTTGTACTTCCGCCACTAGGGCCGCCGTATGCTCCTCTGTTCGGAGAGAGCGTTCGGTGTTTCAATTGACCGTGATTACTCCTCGAGGGCCTGACATCTTGAGCTTGAGGTATGCGTAGTGCGGCACCGCATTGAGCTTTGCAAATGCGGTTCGTCCGAGCAGTGTGTGATAGCCGCTGCGGAACGGGACTATGTCGAAGATTAATTCCTCGCTTCGGAAGTTATCCGGGGATCCGAAGACCACTTCGAGTGTAACTGAGCCTGTACAGTTGGCCTCTACAGCTGGTATGACGCCTTTAAAGGTCATTTTTGTGGGTTTAATCCTTGAGGGGTCTATGCCCATTTTGCGCACTGTATCCTGGTAAAGCAGGTTCAGGCTGCTGCCGCCGTCCATCAGGACTCTAGTGAGGTGAAATCCGTCAATGATTGGATCAAGAACCAATGCGGCGAATCCGCCGTGGCGGATGCTAGTGGGGTGATCCCTGCGATCAAAAGTGATCGGGCAGGAGGACCACGGGTTGAACTTTGGGTCGACTGGCTCCATCGCGTATACGTCCCTTAGTGCACGCTTCCGCTCCCTTTTGGGTATGTGGGTTGCGTATATCATGTTCACCGTCCGCACTTGTGGGGGAAAGCCCTTCTGTCCTCTATTGTTCGGCGGCCGGAGCTCCTCCTCGTCATCGCTATGCAGCCCCTTGTCGTTGTTTTCGCATTTAACACTGCCTGCTTGAACACCCAACAATCCCTGTTGGTGTGGTTGGCTGGTTTTCGGGGTGCCATGTATCCGCACGAGCGATCGAGTATTCGGTCCAAATTGGACAGGCCACGAGTATTTCTTTTGAGCGGCTTTTTCCGCTGACGGGTTTAGAGCCTCGAATCGGCATTGACTGTCGTATCTTCAGCATTATCGCCGTTAATGCGGCGCTTGTGCTTGTTGCGACGCGACCTGCCATTGCTGTCCTTGGTATCCGAACTACGAGGGTTTTTGGTTAGGTTGTTACTGCGAGCTAGCCAGCTGTCCTCTCCCACGCAGAAGCGGGTCATAAGTGATGTGAGGGCTGCCATGGATTTCGGCTTTTCCTGTCCTAGGTGCCGGGAAAGCCACTCGTTGCGGATGTTATGTTTGAAGGCTGCAAGGGCCTCTGCATCCGGACAGTCAACGATTTGATTTTTCTTGGTTAAGAACCGTGTCCAGAATTGTCTGGCCGATTCATCTGGCTGCTGAATTATGTGGCTTAGGTCATCGGCGTCTGGTGGTCGCACATATGTGCCCTGGAAGTTATCAAGGAATGCGGCTTCCAGGTCTTCCCAACAACCAATTGATTCCGCTGGCAAGCTGTTGAGCCAATGCCGAGCTGGTCTTTTAAGCTTGAGTGGGAGGTATTTGATGGCGTGTAGATCATCACCGCGGGCCATGTGGATGTGAAGGAGATAGTCCTCGATCCAAACCGCAGGATCTGTTGTGCCGTCGTATGATTCAATGTTTACGGGTTTGAAACCCTCGGGGATTTGATGATCCATTACTTCGTCTGTGAAGCATAGTGGGTGTGCGGCGCCTCTGTATTGGGCTATATCACGACGCAGCTCAAATGAGCTTTGTCTACTGTGTTCGGCCCGGCCGAAATTGCTGTATCCGGCGTGACGGTTGTCATCACGTGCCGTGGGGCGCCCACGCGATCCATAGATCGATCTTATTTGCCTTGCCTTGTCCTCCAATATGTCTCGCAGGTCTGGCGCATTTCCCCGTGGCTTTGTACTTTTCGAGTGACGCCAGGGTGCGGCTTTAGTGGAGGGCCTAGAGGCCTCTTTGTCGCGGCCACGAGGTGGCCGGTCGGCCGCGTCATGCGCTGGTGATGTAGGTTTGGGTGCTTCCTCCTCTAATTGGGGTAGCAGCCTGCGTTTTGGGTAGCTCTTGGAGGGGCGATCGAGTTCGTACTTTTCGGCTGCAAGGACTTCGGTCCATCTGTCAGCTAGCAAGTCTTGATCAGCTCTAAGCTGCACCTGCTTTTTCTTGAGGCTGCTTGCCGTGGCCATGAGCCTGCGCTTGAAACGCTCTTGTTCGACGGGATCCTCGGGCACGACAAATTCGTCGTCGTCGAGGCTTGCCTCGTCTTCGGAGGGAGGCATATAATTATCGTCCTCTACCTCTCTGTCTGCCGCTCTATCATGAGGGCTGGCTTCTCCCTCCTCCTGTGCTGAATCCTGCTGGAGGGGGTTGTCTTCGGCACTGTCCGGGGTGTTATTATCTCCCATGCCGGAATCACTGTTTTTGCTGTGGCGGGATTTAGAGCGGCGCCGCTGACGCCGACGCTTGGACTGTTTCTTGGAGGGGTCATCCTCTGCTGTTCCATTGCCATTCCCATCTTTTGGGATGTCCACCATGTATATGTCATATGACGAGGTGGCCTTCCAGTGCCCTATAGGCGCTGGTTCTTGGTTGTCTCCTGCATCGTCGTCCATACCGTCGATGTCTTCGGAGTCGAAGTCGAGCATGTCGGTTAAATCATCGACAGTGGCTACAAAGTGGGTGGTGGGTGGGTGTTGAATTTCTTCGTCGTCCGCATCCCAACTTTCCTGACCATAGTCCGGCCAGGGCTCTCCTGATAAAGAGAGAGACTTTAGCGAATTCAGGATGTCGCCAAAGGGCGAGTGCTGAAAGATGTCCGCGGCAGTGAACTCCATAATCAGCGCCCAATCGGATTCGATTGGCAGGGGCGCGGGAGGTTCGGAGTCCGGAGAGGAGTCCGGCACCTCGGAGTCACGGGCTTCGAATGGGACAGGGATGGAGTTCGGCTCAATCGCCGTAGAGATCGTAGCCCCCGAGGCGGTGTCCAGCCACTCGTCCTCGATCGGCGAAGTCGGCTCCGAGCTAAGGGTCGGAGCGGATGCTGGTGCGGCCTCCAAGGCACTGTTCGGCGGCAGAGCTAGATCGTACCCATCACAACAGTGCGGCACGCTTGGCTGTGGCTCGAACCCGTCGAAGATCAAGTCTCCGCGAATGTCGGCCGTGTAGTTTAAACTCCCAAATCTGACCTGATGGCCAGGGGCGTAGCTTTCGATCTGCTCCAGATGGCCAAGAGAATTGGCCCGCAGTGCAAAGCCGCCGAATACGAAGATCTGTTCGGGGATAAAAGTCTCACCCTGGACCGCGTCGTTGTTGATGATCGAAGGAGCCATCGGGCCTAAAGGTGACGACACAGAGGAACTCTCAATGAATGCACCAATGTCGGTGTCAAAACCGGCGGATCTCGGGTAGGGCGTCCCGAACTGTGCGTCTAGGCGGATGGTAACAGGAGACAAGGGACACGATGTTTTTACCCAGGTTCAGGCCCTCTCGATGGAGGTAAAACCCTACTCCTGCTTGATTAATATTGATGATATGGGTAGTACAAGAGTAGATCTACCACGAGATCAAAGAGGCTAAACCCTAGAAGCTAGCCTATGGTACGATTGTTGTTCGTCCTACAGACTAAAACCCTCTGGTTTATATAGACACCGGATAGGGTTAGGGTTACACAGAGTCGGTTACAATGGTAGGAGATCTACATATCCGTATTGCCAAGCTTGCCTTCCACGCCAAGGAAAGTCCCATCCGGACACGGGACGAAGTCTTCAATCTTGTATCTTCATAGTCCAGGAGTCCGGCCAACGGTGATAGTTCGGCTATCCGGACACCGCCTAATCCAGGACTCCCTCAACTAGCATCGCACATAATTTCAAAAGGTAAATTCCAATCAGGTGGCTGAACAATAGGTGCAGTGACCAAGGCTTTCTTAAGTGTTTCAAATGCTTCTACGCAATCATCATCAAAGACAAAAGGAATATCTTTTTGCAATAAATTAGTCAGAGGCCTAGAGATTGTAGAAAAGTCCTTAATGAACCTCCTATAAAAGTCGGCATGACCAAGGAAACTTCTTATACCTTTTATGTCCTTGGGACATGGCATCTTTTTAATAGCATCAACTTTGGCTTTATCAACTTCAATACCTCTCTCAGAGATCTTGTGCCCCAAGACAAGGCCTTCATTAACCATAAAGTGACACTTTTCTCAATTCAGGACGAGACTAGTGTCTTCGCATCTCTGCAAAACTCGATCAAGGTTGCTCAAACAATCATCAAAAGAGGATCCATAGACAGAGAAGTCATCCATGAATACCTCACAAATCTTTTCACAAAAATCAGAGAATATAGCCATCATGCATCTTTGAAAGGTAGCAGGTGCATTACATAAACCAAAAGGCATACGTCTATAAGCAAAAGTACCAAAAGGGCAAGTAAAGGTAGTTTTAGATTGATCATTCACGGACACAGGTATTTGGGAGAAGCCAGAATAACCATCTAGGAAGCAAAAATGTGTGTGTTTGGATAGCCTTTCTAGCATTTGATCAATAAAAGGTAAAGGGTAATGATCTTTCTTAGTAGCTTTATTTAACTTACGGAAATCAATTACCATCCTATAACCTGTAATAATTCTTTGCGGGATCAATTCATCTTTATCATTAGGAACAACGGTAATACCTCCCTTTTTAGGGACACAATGGACAGGACTTACCCATTCACTATCAGCAACGGGATAAATAATACCTGCCTCAAGGAGCTTTAGAATCCCCTTTCTTACCACTTCTTTCATTTTGGGATTTAATCATCTTTGAGGATCTCTAACTGGTTTGGCATCTTTCTCCACTGAAATTTTGTGTTAACATAATGTGGGACTAATGCCCTTAAAATCATCCAGAGTATATCCAATAGTGGCTCGGTGCTTCTTCAGAGTTTTCAATAATCTTTCTTCTGCTTTCTCTGAAAGGTTAGCACTAATAATAACATGATATATTTCTTTTTCATCAAGATAAACATACTTAAGATTATCAGGTAAGGGTTTGAGTTCAAAAACGGGATCACCCTTGGGTGGAGGGGGATCCCCAAGAATTTCAACGGGAAGGTTATGTTTCAGCATAGGTTCCTGTTTAAGGAACACTTCATCTATTTCTCCCCTTTCCTTCGTAAACATATCGTTTTCATGGTCTAACAAATATTGTTCTAACGGATCAGTTGGAGGAACAGCAATGGAAGCAAGACCAATAATTTCATCCTTACTAGGTGGTTCCCTTTCACGAGGTTGCCTACTAAACTTAGCGAAATTAAACTCATGAGACATACCATCTATGCCAACAGTGACAATATTCTTTTCACAATTAATCTTAGCACTAGCTGTATTCAAGAAGGGTCTACCAAAAATAATGGGACAAAAATCATCTTGTGGGGAACCAAGAACAAGAAAATCAGCAGGGTATTTAATTTTCCCACACAAGACTTCAACATCTCTAACAATCCCAATCGGTTTAATGGTGTCCCTATTAGCAAGCTTAATAGTAACATCAAAGTCTTCTAATTCAACAGGTGCAATATCGTGCATAATTTCTTTATAAAGATCATAAGGTATCGCATTAGCACTAGCACCCATATCACATAACCATGATAACAATGATCTCCTATTTTAACAGAAATAACAGGCGTGCCTACAACAGGTCTACGTGTCTTAGTATCGGGTCTAGCAATATTAGCAGTTTCACCCAAGAAAGAGATAACATGCCCATCTAAGTCCTCATCCAAGAGATCTTTAATCATAGCAATACCAGGTTCAACATTAATTTGCTCAGGAGGTGTATAGGTCCTAGTATTACTCTTAAGAACAACAGTCGAAGCTTTAACATGATCTTTTATTCTAACAGGAAAAGGAGGTTTTTCAACATAAGCAGTAGGAACAATGGGATCACTATATGTAATAATCTTTTCTTCGACTGTAATAGGTGCAACTACTTTCACTTCAACATGAGAATTATATTTGAACCACTTCTCTTTAGGGAGATCAACGTGAGTAGCAAAAGTTTCACAAAAAGTAGCTACTATCTCGGAGTCAAGTCCATACTTAGAGCTAAATCCACGGAAAGCATCGGTATCCATAAAAGATTTAACACAATCGAACTTAGGTGTCATACCCGACTCCTTACCATCGTCGGAACCCCAATCTTCAGAGTTGCGTTTAATTCTTTCCAATAAGTCCCATTTGAAATCAATAGTCTTCAGCATATAGGAACCACCACAGGAAGTATCGAGCAAGTTGCGGTAATCAAGTGAAAGCCGAGCATAAAAATTCTGAATAATCATTTCCGGAGAGAGCTCATGATTGGGGCATGAATACAACATTGACTTAAGCCTCCCCCAAGCTTGAGCGATGCTTTCTCCTTCGCGAGGCCAGAAATTATATATGTAATTACGATCACGATGAACAAGATGCATAGGATAGAACTTCTGGTGAAATTCCAACTTCAATCGCTTATAGTTCCAAGATCTCGTATCATCACATAGCCTATACCATGTCATTGCATCTCCCTTCAAAGATAAAGGTAAGACCTTCCTTTTGACAACATCGTCGGGAATACCTGCAAGCTTAAATAATCCACAAACTTCATCCACAAAGATAAGGTGTAAATCGGGATGCAATGTTCCGTCTCCTGCAAAAGGATTAGCTAGCAGTTTTTCTATGATACCCGAAGGAATCTCAAAGTGAATATTTTCATAAGGTTCAGTAGGTTGAGGAGCATCTCTTTGCTCTTCTGGTTGGGGTGAATATACCCCAAACAAGCCCCTCAAAGGATTAGTTTCCATAGTGACAAGTAACAGAAAATTTTAGCACACTATATAAATGTTTCCTTACCAAGTTCCAGTCACCGAAAGCTCTACGCTCCCCGGCAACGGCGCCAGAAAAGAGTCTTGATGACCCACAAGTATAGGGGATCTATCGTAGTCCTTTCGATAAGTAAGAGTGTCGAACCCAACGAGGAGCAGAAGGAAATGATAGGCGGTTTTCAGTAAGGTTTTCTCTGCAAGCACTGAAATAATAGATGATAGATAGTTTTGTGATAAGATAAATAGTAACAAGTAAAAAGTAAATAAAGTAAATAAAGTGCAGCAAGGTGGCCCAATCCTTTATGTAGCAAAGGATAAGCCTGGACAAATTCTAATAATGAGGAAGGAGCTCCCGAGGACACATTGGGAATTATCGTCAAGCTAGTTTTCATCACGTTCATAAGATTCGCGTTCGGTACTTTGATAATTTGATATGTGGGTGGACCGGTACTTGGGTACTGTCCTAAATTGGACAAGCATCCCACTTATGATTAACCCCTATTGCAAGCATCCGCAACTACAAAAAGGAGTATTAAGGTAAACCTAACCACAACATTAAACATATGGGTCCATATTAACCCCTAACGAAGCAACGCATAAACTAGGGTTTAATGTTCATAATCAGAGGGGTAATAATATGCATAAAGGATCTGAACATATGATCTTCCACCAAGTAAACCAAATAGCATCAACTACAAGGAGTAATCAACACTACTAGCAACCCACAGGTACCAATTTGTGGTTTTGATACAAGATTGGATACAAGAGATGAACTAGGGTTTTGAGAGGAGATGGTGCTGGTGAAGATGTTGATGGAGATTGACACCCTCTCGATAAGAGGATCGTTGGTGATGATTTTCCCCTCCCGGAGGGAAGTGTCCCCGGCAAAACAGCTCCGCCAGAGCCCTAGATTGATTCCGCCAAGGTTCCGCCTCGTGGCGGCGGAGTTTAGTCCCATAAGCTTGCCCACGATTTTTTCCAGGGTAAGAGTGATGATATAGCTGAAGATGGACGCCGGAAGCCCACCAGTGGCCCAAGAGATAGGGGGCCGCGCCCTAGGGGGGGGGGGTGGACGCCCCCTGTCTCCTGGACAGGGTGTGGGCCCCCTGGCCTATTTCTTTCGCCCATAAATTCTTATAAATTCCAAAAAGTTGTTTCGTGGAGTTTCAGGACTTTTGGAGATGTGCAGAATAGGTTTCCAACGTTTGCTCCTTTTCCAGCCAGAATTCCAGCTGCCGGCATTCCCCCTCTTCATGGTAAACCTTGCAAAATAAAAGAGAATAGCCATAAGTATTGAGATATAATGTGTAATAATAGCCCAAATTGCAATAAATATTGATATAAAAGCATGATGCAAAATGGACGTATCAGGAGGTGCTCGAGGGGCCCACGAGACAGGGGGGCGCCCTCCTATCTCGTGGAGCCCTCGAGGATCTTCTGACGTGAACTCCAAGTCTCCAGGATCATATTCTTCCCAAAAATAACGCTGCCGAAGGTTTCATTCCGTTTGGACTCCGTTTGATATTCCTTTTCTTCGAAATATTGAAATAGGAAATAAAACAACAATATGGGCTGGGCCTCCGGTTAGTAGGTTAGTCCAAAAAATGATATAGATGTGTAAAATAAAGCCCATAAAACATCTAAAAAGGGTAATATAATAGCATGGAACAATAAAAAATTATAGATACGTTGGAGACGTATCAAGCATCCCCAAGCTTAATTCCTGCTCGTCCTCGAGTAGGTAAATGATAAAAACAGAATTTTTGATGTGGAATGCTACCTAGCATGATTCTCAATGTAATTTCTCTTTATTGTGGCATGAATGTTCAGATCCAAATGATTCAAAATAAAAGTTCATATTGACAAAAGAAATAGAACACTTCAAGCATACTAATAAAGAAATCATGTCTTCTCAAAATAACATGGCAAAAGAAAGTTCATCCCTACAAAATCATATAGTTAGGCTATGCTTCATTTTCGTCACACAAAGATGTTCCCAACTTCTATACCCCCGATGACAAGCCAAGCAATTGTTTCATACTTAAATAATATCAAACTTTTTCAACCTTCACCCAATACATGAGCGTGAGCCATGGATATAGCACTATGGGTGGAATAGAATATGATGATGGGGATCGTGTGGGGAAGACAAAAAAGGAGAAAGTCTCACATTGACAAGGATAATCAACGGGCTATGGAGATGCCCACCAATTGATGTCAACATGAGGAGTAGGGATTGCCATGCAACGGATGCACTAGAGCTATAAATGAATGCTCAACAAAAGAAAACTAGTGGGTGTGCATCCAACTTGCTTGCTCACGAAGACCTAGGGCATTTGAGGAAGCCCATCGTAGGAATATACAAGCCAAGTTCTATAATGAAAAATTCCCACTAGTATGAAAAAGACAACCTATGAGACTCACTACATGAAAAACATGGTGCTACTTTGAAGCACAAGTGTGGAAAAAGAGATAGTAACATTGCCCTTTTTATTAATTTTCTTTTTTTTTCTTTCCCTTTTTTTCTTTCACTTTTTTTCTTTTTTTCTTTTTGGGCCTTTCTTTTGTTTTTTCTTTTTGGGCAATGCTCTAATAATGATGATCATCACACTTTCATTGATTACAACATATGAATTACAACTCGAAACTAGAACAAGATATGACTCTATATGAATGCCTCCAGCGGTGTACCGGGATGGTGCAATGAATCAAGAGTGACATGTATGAAAAATTATGCATGGTGGATTTGCCACAATTACGATGTCAATTACATGATCATGCAATGGCAATATGACAAAATTAAAGTATGTCATGATGATGATGAACTGAACAGTGGAAAGTTGCATGGCAATATATCTTGGAATGGCTATGGAAATGCCATAATAGGTAGGTATGGTGGATGTTTTGAGGAAGATATAAGGAGGTTTGTGTGTGATAGAGCGTGGAGTATCACGGGGTTTGGATGCACTGGCGAAGTTTGCACCAACTCTCAAGGTGAGAAAGGGCAATACACGGTACCGAAGAGGCTAGCAATGGTGGAAAGGTAAAAGTGCGTATAATCCATGGACTCAACATTAGTCAAAAGAACTCATATACTTATTGCAAAAATTTAGAAGTCATCAAAAACCAAGCACTACGCGCATGCTCCTAGGGGGATAGATTGGTAGGAAAAGACCATCGCTCGTCCCCGACCGCCACTCATAAGGATGCACAAGCCAGGTACACTTCATGTTTCAAATTTGTTACACAACTTTAACCATACGTGCATGCTACGGGATGCTACCTCTTGAGCACTGCGTTGGATTTCCCCGAAGAGGAGAGGATGATGCAGCAAAGTAGCGTAAGTATGTCCCTCAGTTTTTGAGAACCAAGGTATCAATCCAGTAGGAGGCCACGCACAAGTCCCTCGTACCTGCACAAATCGATAGCTCCTTGCAACCAACGCGATTAGGGGTTGTCAATCCCCTCACGGTCACTTACGAAAGTGAGATCTGATAGAGATGATAAATAATATTTTTGGTATTTTTGGTATAGAGATGCAAAGTGAAAAGTAAAAGGCAAAGTAAAAACAAAGCAAGTATTAAAAGTGATGGAGATTGATATGATGAGAATAGACCCGGGGGCCATAGGTTTCACTAGTGGCTTCTCTCAAGAGCATAAGTATTCTACGGTGGGTGAACAAATTACTGTTGAGCAATTGACAGAATTGAGCATAGTTATGAGTATATCTAGGTATGATCATGTATATAGGCATCACGTCCGTGACAAGTAGACCGAAACGATTCTGCATCTACTACTAGTACTCTACTCATCGACCGCTATCCAGCATGCATCTAGAGTATTAAGTTAAAAACAGAGCAACGCCTTAAGCAAGATGACATGATGTAGAGGAATAAATTCATGCAATATGATAAATACCCTATCTTGTTATCCTCGATGGCAACAATGCAATATGTTCCTTGCAACCCTTTCTGTCACTTGGTATGGACACCACAAGATTGAACCCAAAGCTAAACACTTCTCCCATTGCAAGAACTACCAATCTAGTTGGCCAAACCAAACGGATAATTCGAAGAGACTTGCAAAGATAACCAATCATACATAAAAGAATTCAGAGAAGATTCAAATATTATTCATAGATAAGCTGGATCATAAACCCACAATTCATCGGTCTCAACAAACACACCGCAAAAATAAGATTACATCGAATAGATCTCCACGAGAGAGGGGGAGAACATTGTATTGAGATCCAAAAAGAGAGAAGAAGCCATCTAGCTACTAGATATGGACCCGAAGGTCTGAAGTAAACTACTCACACTTCATCGGATTGGCTATGGTGATGATGTAGAAGCCCTTCGTGGTGGATGCCCCCCGTGAGCTCGGAACAGGCCCCAAGATGGGATCTCGTGGATACAGGAAGTTGCGGCGGTGGAATTAGGTTTTGGCTCCTGTTCGATCGTTTGGGGTGCGTAGGTATATATAGGAGGAAGGATGCGTCGGTGGAGCAACAGGGGCCCACGAGGCAGGCGCGCCCTAGGGAGGCCCACCTCGTGACCGCCTCTGTTACTTCTTGGAGTAGGGTCCAAGTCTCTGGATCACGTTCGGTGAGAAAATCACGTTCGAAGGTTTCATTCCGTTTGGACTCCGTTTGATATTCCATTTCTTCAAACACTGAAATAGGCAAAAACAACAATTACGGGCTGGGCCTCCGGTTAATAGGTTAGTCCCAAAATAATATAAAAGTGGAAAATAAAGCCCAATATAGTCCAAAACAATAGATAAAGTAGCATGGAGCAATCAAAATTATAGATACGTTGGAGACGTATCGGGCATCCATAAGCTTAATTCCTGCTCGTTCTCGAGTAGGTAAATGATAAAAGAGAATTTTGATGCGGAGTGATACTTTGGCATAATTTCAATGTAAATCTTCTTAATTGTGGTATGAATATTCAGATCCAAATGATTCAAGACAAAAGTTCATATTGACATAAAAATAATAATACTTCAAGCATACTAACTAAGCAATTATGTCTTCTCAAAATAACATGGCCAAAGAAAGTTATCCTACAAAATCATATAGTCTGGCTATGCTCCATCTTCCCACACAAAATATTTGAATCATGCACAACCCGATGACAAGCGAAGCAATTGTTTCATACTTTAACATTTTCAAAACTTTTTCAATCTTCACGCAATACATGAGCGTGAGCCATGGATATAGCACTATATGTGGAATAGAATGGTGGTTGTGGAGAAGACAAAAAGAGGGAAGATAGTCTCACATCAACTAGGCGTATCAACGGGCTATGGAGATGCCCATCAATAGATATCAATGTGAGTGAGTAGGGATTGCCATGCAACGGATGCACTAGAGCTATAAGTATATGGAAGCTCAACAAAAGAAACTAAGTGGGTGTGCATCCAAATCGCTTGCTCACGAAGACCTAGGGCATTTGAGGAAGCCCATCATTGGAATATACAAGCCAAGTTCTATAATGAAAAATTCCCACTAGCATATGAAAGTGACAAAATGAGAGACTCTCTATCATGAAGATCTTGGTGCTACTTTGAAGCACAAGTGTGGTAAAAGGATACTAACATTGTCCCTTCTCTCTTTTTCTCTCATTTTTTTCTCTTTTTTTTTCTTTTGGGCCTTTTCTCTTTTTTTTATGGCCTCTTTTTTTTCTTTTTTTTAATATTTTTCGTCTGGAGTCTCATCCCGACTTGTGGGGGAATCATAGTCTCCATCATCCTTTCCTCACTTGGGACAATGCTCTAATAATGATGATCATCACACTTTTTATTTTTCTTACAACTCAATAATTACAACTCGATTCTTAGAACAAAGTATGACTCTATATGAATGCCTCCGGCGGTGTACCGGGTTATGCAATGAAACATGAGTGACATGTATGAAAGAATTATGAAAGGTGGCTTTGCCACAAATACGATGTCAACTACATGATCATGCTAGCAATATGACAATGATGGAGCATGTCATAATAAACGGAACGGTGGAAAGTTGCATGGCAATATATCTCGGAATGGCTATGGAAATGCCATAATAGGTAGGTATGGTGGCTGTTTTGAGGAAGATATATGGTGGGTGTATGATACCGGCGAAAAGTGCGCGGTATTAGAGAGGCTAGAAATGGTGGAAGGATGGAAAAAATGCGTATAATCCATGGACTCAACATTAGTCATAAAGAACTCTATTGCAAAAATCTAGAAGTTATCAAAGCAAAGTATTACGCGCATGCTCCTAGGAGGATAGATTGGTAGGAAAAGACCATCGCTCGTCCCCGACCGCCACTCATAAGGAAGACAATCAATAAATAAATCATGCTCCGAGTTCATCACATAACGGTTCACCATACGTGCATGCTACGGGAATCACAAACTTCAACACCAGTATTCTTTAAATTCACAACTACTCAACTAGCATGACTCTAATATCACCATCTTCATATCTCAAAACAATTATCAAGCATCAAACTTTTCTTAGTTTTCAACGCACTCAAATGGAAGTTTCACATATCTTGAATACCAAGTATATTAACATTAAGCAAATTACCATGCTATTAACGACTCTCAAAATAATCTAAGTGAAGCATGAGAGATCAATAGTTTCTTTAAAACAAATCCACCATTGTGCTCTAAAAGATCTAAGTGAAGCACTAGAGAAAAAATTATCACGGTCAAAAGATATAAGTGAAGCACTATGAGCAAAACTATCAAGCTCAAAAGATATAAGTGAAGCACATAGAGTATTCTATCAAATTCCAATTCATGTATGGCTCTCTCAAAAGCTGTGTACAGCAAGGATGATTGTGGTAAACTAACAAGCAAAGACGCAAATAATACAAGACGCTCCAAGCAAAACACATATCATGTGGTGAATAAAAATATAGCTCCAAGTAAATTACCGATGGAAGTAGATTTAAAGAGGGATGCCTTCAGGGCATCCCCAAGCTTTGAATTTTTGGTGTCCTTGGATTATCTTGGGGGGTGCCATGGGCATCCCCAAGCTTAGGCTCTTGCCACTCCTTGTTCCATAATCCATCAAAAGAATTTACCCAAAACTTGAAAACTTCACAACACAAAACTCAATAGAAATCTCGTGAGCTCCGTTAGAGAAAGAAAACAAAAGACTACTTTAAGGTACTGTAATGAACTCATTCTTTATTTATACTGGTGTTAAACCTACTGTATTCCAACTTCTCTATGGATTATAAACTATTTTACTAGCCATAGATTCATCAAAATAAGCAAACAACACACGAAAAACAGAATCTGTCAAAAACAGAATAGACTGTAGTAATCTGTAACTAACGCAAACGTCTGGAACTCCAAAACTTCTACCAAAATTAGACGACCTATACAATTTGTTTATTGATCAGCAGCAATTGGAATCAGTATTTTATCACGTTCTGGTGATTTTTAATAATTCGGGCACTGAGCGCAAAGTTTCTGGAAATTACAGCAAGATCAAATAACTATCATCCAAGAAAATCCAATAGGTCTAGCTTGGCACAAACACTAATTAAAACATAAAACCACCTCTAAAAAGAGGCTAGATGGATTATTTATTCCTAAACTTAAGCAAAAACAAAAAACTAAAAATAAAATTGGGTTGCCTCCCAACAAGCGCTATCGTTTAACGCCCCTAGCTAGGCATAAAAGCAAGGATAGATCTAGGTATTGCCATCTTTGGTAGGCAATCCATAGATGGCTCTCATGATATATTCATATGGTAATTTTATTTTCTTTCTAGGAAAGTGTTCCATGCCTTTCTTTAATGGAAATTGGAATCTAATATTCCCTTCCTTCATATCAATAATTGCACCAATCGTTCTAAGGAAAGGTTTACCAAGAATAATAGGACATGAAGGATTGCAATCTATATCAAGAACGATAAAATCTACGGGCACATAATTCCTATTTGCAACAATAAGAACATCATTAATTCTTCCCATAGGATTTTTAATAGTGGAATCCGCAAGATGCAAGTTTAGAGAGCAATCATCAAAGTCACGGAAATCTAGCAAATCACACAAAGTTTTGGGAATAGTAGAGACACTAGCGCCCAAATCACACAAGGCATGAAACTCATAATCTTTAATTTTAATTTTAATAGTAGGTTTCCACTCATCATAGAGTTTTCTAGGGTAGAAACTTTCAACTCAAGTTTTTCTTCATAAGATTGCATCAAGGCATCAACAATGTGTTCGGTAAAGGCCTTATTTTGACTATAAGCATGAGGAGAATTTAGCACCGGATTGCAACAAGGAAATACAATCAATTAAAGAGCAATTTTCATAATTAAATTCCTTGAGATCTAAAATTGTGGGTTTAGCAACATCTAGGTTTTTATTTCTTTCAATCCCACTTTTATCAATTTCTTCATCAAGATCTAAAAACTCCAAATTCTTAGAACGCCTTCTAGGTAAAGGAAGATCATATTCAGTTTCATCAAGATTCATATTGCAAAACAAAGATTTAATGGGGACACATCAATAACTTTTAGATCGTCATCTTGATTTTCATAGGAATTGGAAGAACACGCTTTAATAAAGGCATCTTTGGAAGCACGCATCCTAGCGGTTCTTTCTTTGCACTCATCAATGGAAATTCTCACAGCTTTGAGAGACTCATTGATATCATGCTTAGGAGGAATAGATCTAAGCTTTAAAGAATCAACCTCAAGAGAAATTCTATCAACATTCCTAGCCAAATCATCAACTTTAAGCAATTTCTCTTCAAGCAAAGCATTAAAATTCTTTTATGAATTCATAAACTCTTTAACACTACTCTCAAATTCAGAGGGCATCTTATTAAAATTTCCATAAGAGTTGTTGTAGGAATTTCCATAATTATTAGAAGGATTACTAGGATAAGGCCTAGGATTAAAATTCCCTCTATACGCGTTGTTACCAAAATTATTCCTACCAACAAAATTCACATCCATAGATTCATTATTATTCTCAATCAAAGTGGACAAAGTCATATCATTAGGATCAGAAGAAACACTCTTAGTAGCAAATAATTTCATAAGTTCATCCATCTTTCCACTCAAAACATTAATTTCTTCTATCGCATGCACTTTTTATTAGTAGATCTTTGATGCATGCCATTGAGAATAATTAACCATAATATTATCTAGAAGTTTAGTAGCATCTCCTAGAGTGATTTCCATAAAAGTGCCTCCCGCGGCCGAATCTAATAGATTTCTAGAAGCAAAATTCAATCCGGCACAAAAATTATGTATGGTGGCTTTGCCACAATTATGATGTCAACTACATGATCATGCAATGGCAATATGACAAAAGTAAAGTATGTCATGATGATGATGAACTGAACGGTGGAAAGTTGCATGGCAATATATCTTGGAATGGCTATGGAAATGTCATAATAGGTAGGTATGGTGGATGTTTTGAGGAAGATATAAGGAGGCTTGTGTGTGATAGAGCGTGTCGCATCACGGGGTTTGGATGCACCGGTGAAGTTTGCACCAACTCTCAAGGTGAGAAAGGGCAATACACGGTACCGAAGAGGCTAGCAATGGTGGAAAGGTAAAAGTGCGTATAATCCATGGACTCAACATTAGTGAAAAAAACTCATATACTTATTGCAAAAATTTAGAAGTCATCAAAAACCAAGCACTACGCGCATGCTCCTAGGGGGATAGATTGGTAGGAAAAGACCATCGCTCGTCCCCGACCGCCACTCATAAGGATGCACAAGCCAGGTACACTTCATGTTTCAAATTTGTTACACAACTTTAACCATACGTGCATGCTACGGGATGCTACCTCTTGAGCACTGCGTTGGATTTCCCCGAAGAGGAGAGGATGATGCAGCAAAGTAGCGTAAGTATTTCCCTCAGTTTTTGAGAACCAAGGTATCAATCCAGTAGGAGGCCACGCACAAGTCCCTCGTACCTGCACAAATCGATAGCTCCTCGCAACCAACGCGATTAGGGGTTGTCAATCCCCTCACGGTCACTTACGAGAGTGAGATCTGATAGAGATGATAAATAATATTTTTGGTATTTTTGGTATAGAGATGCAAAGTGAAAAGTAAAAGGCAAAGTAAAAACAAAGCAAGTATTAAAAGTGATGGAGATTGATATGATGAGAATAGACCCGGGGGCCATAGGTTTCACTAGTGGCTTCTCTCAAGAGCATAAGTATTCTACTGTGGGTGAACAAATTACTGTTGAGCAATTGACAGAATTGAGCATAGTTATGAGTATATCTAGGTATGATCATGTATATAGGCATCACGTCCGTGACAAGTAGACCGAAACGATTCTGCATCTACCACTATTACTCCACTCATCGACCGCTATCCAGCATGCATCTAGAGTATTAAGTTAAAAACAGAGTAACGCCTTAAGCAAGATGACATGATGTAGAGGAATAAATTCATGCAATATGATAAATACCCCATCTTGTTATCCTCGATGGCAACAATACAATACGTGCCTTGCAACCCTTTCTGTCACTGGGTAAGGACACCGCAAGATTGAACCCAAAGCTAAACACTTCTCCCATTGCAAGAACTACCAATCTAGTTGGCCAAACCAAACGGATAATTCGAAGAGACTTGCAAAGATAACCAATCATACATAAAAGAATTCAGAGAAGATTCAAATATTATTCATAGATAAGCTGGATCATAAACCCACAATTCATCGGTCTCAACAAACACACCGCAAAAAGAAGATTACATCGAATAGATCTCCACGAGAGAGGGGGAGAACATTCTATTGAGATCTAAAAAGAGTGAAGAAGCCATCTAGCTACTAACTATGGACCCGAAGGTCTAAAGTACTACTCACACTTCATCGGAGGGGCTATGGTGATGATGTAGAAGCCCTCCGTGGTGGATGCCCCCTACGACGGAGCTCCAGAACAGGGCCCAAGATGGGATCTCATGGATACAGGAAGTTGCGGCGGTGGAATTAGGTTTTTGGCTCCTGTTCTGATCGTTTGGGGGTACGTAGGTATATATAGGAGGAAGGAGTACGTCGGTGGAGCAACAGGGGGCCCACGAGGCAGGGGGGCGCCCTAGGGGGGGCACCCCCCCACCCTCGTGACCGCCTCTGTTACTTCTTGTAGTAGGGTCCAAGTCTCCTGGATCACGTTCGGTGAGAAAATCACGTTCCCGAAGGTTTCATTCCGTTTGGACTCCGTTTGATATTCCGTTTCTTCGAAACACTGAAATAGGCAAAAAACAACAATTCTGGGCTGGGCCTCCGGTTAATAGGTTAGTCCCAAAAATAATATAAGAGTGGAAAATAAAGCCCAATATAGTCCAAAACAATAGATAAAGTGGCATGGAGCAATCAAAAATTATAGATACGTTGGAGACGTATCACGGGAAAGCAAAATAAAATGACATTGCAAGGATAGCACAACTCATGTGAAGAATCGAAAACTTAGGTTCAACCGATACTAACCGATAGTTGTTGAAGAAGAAAGGTGGGATGCCTACCGGGGCATCCCCAAGCTTAGATGCTTGAGACTTCTTGAAATATTATCTTGGGGTGCCTTGGGCATCCCCAAGCTTGAACTTTCGTGTCTCCTTAATTCCTCTCATATCATGGTTTCTCTTTTTATCAAAAGCTTCATCCACAACAAACTCAACAAGAACTCGTGAGATAGGTTAGTATAAACCAATGCAAAACCTTATCATCTTTTACTGTAACAAATCACTAAAATTTTTATTCCACATTGCATACTAAATGCCTCTACATATTTAACACTCCTATCCTCAAATAGAATCATTAAACAAGCAAACATAAGCAAACAATGCAAACATAACAGCAATCTGCCAAAACAGTACAGTCTGTAAAGCATGCACGAGTATCAACACTTCCCTAACTCCAAAAATTATGAAATAAAATTACCACGGTAGTAAATTTATCAGAGCTTATTATGCAAAAGGTTTCATCATTATATCATTCTCTGACTTTTCTACGGAATTTCTGCAACAGCGGTAAACTTTCTGTTTTCAAACAGCAACATGTATACTAGCAAAATAAGCATGGCAAAGGCTATCCTTGACTTTTTTTATTGAAACTAAAGATGCAAAACATTATTCTAAATAACATCAAGCTAATACTAACAAAATAAAATGACGCTCCAAGCAAAACACATATCATGTGGTGAATAAAAATATAGCTCCAAGTAAAGTTACCGATGAACGAAGATTTAAAGAGGGATGCCATCCGGGCATCCCCAAGCTTAGGCTCTTGGTTGTCCTTGAATATTACCTTGGGGTGCCTTGGCATCCCCAATCTTAGGCTCTTACCACTCCTTATTCCATAGTCCATCGAATCTTTACCCAAAACTTGAAAACTTCACAACACAAAACTCAACAGAAAACTCGTAAGCTCCATTAGAGAAAGAAAACAAAACACCACTTCAAGGTACTGTAATGAACTCATTATTTATTTATATTGGTGTTAAACCTACTGTATTCCAACTTCTATATGGTTTATAAACTAATTTACTAGCCATAGATGCATCTAAATAAGCGAACAACACACGAAAAACAGAATCTGTCAAAAACAGAACAGTCTGTAGTAATCTGTAACTAATGCAAACTTCTGGAACTCCACAAATTCTACCAAAATAGGAAGTCTTATGCAATTTTTCTATTGATCTAAAGCAAAAACAATCAACGCAAAATCACTTTTCTGTGATTTACTAAATTGTTTCTCGTGCGCGCAAAGTTTCTGTTTTTCAGCAGAATAAAATTAACTATCACCATAGGTTATCCTATAGGTCTTACTTGGCACTTTATTGAAACAAAAGCTATAAAACATGATTACTACAGTAGCATAATCATGTGGACACACAAAAACAGTAAGGGTAAATATTGGGTTGTCTCCCAATAAGCGCTTTTCTTTAATGCCTTTCTAGCTAGGCATGATGATGACAATGATGCTCACATAAAAGATAAGAATCGAAACATAACGGGAGCATCATGAAGCACATGACTAGCACATTTAATTCTAACCCACTTACTATGCATAGGGATTTTGTGAGCAAACAACTTATGGGAACAATAATCAACAAGCATAGGAAGGTAAAACAAGCATAGTTTGAAGATTTTAAGCACATAGAGAGGAAACTTGATATTATTGCAATTCCTACAAGCATATGTTCCTCCCTTATAATAATTTTCAGTAGCATCATGAATGAATTCAACAATATAACCAGCACCTAAAGCATTATTTTCATGATCTACAAGCATAGAAAATTTACTACTCTCCACATAAGTAAAATTCTTCTCATTCGGAAAAGTGGGAGTATCATAAGAGACTTGAACACTAAAAATTGTTTCCACATTAAAAGAGTAATGTTCAGAAAAAGGGTAATCATAATCATGACAAGTTTTATAAATATAATCATCACTACTTTTTATAGCATAAGTTTCATCACAATAATCATCATAAGTAGCAACTTCGTTCTCATCATAATCGATTGAAACCTCTCCCAAGATAGTGGAATCACTAAATAAAGTTGACACTCTTCCAAATCCACTTTCATATTCATCAAAATAAAATTCAACATCCTCCAAAATAGTGGGATCACTACTTCCTAAAGTTGACACTCTTCCAAACCCACTTTCATCAATATAATCATCATAAGTAGGAGGCATGCTATCATCATAACAACTTTGCATATCAAAACTTGGGGTGCTAAAAATATCATCTTCATTAAACATAGCATCCCCAAGCTTGGGACAAACATTAATTTCATCAAATATATTCTCAAATATTTCATCCTCATCAAACATAGCTTCCCCAAGCTTGGGCCTTTTCATATCATAAGCATAATCACTCTCGTCATTAATAGTATGGATAGCACCAATAGTATAGCAATTATCATCATCACAATGAGTAGTAGGAGCAACATCATTTGGGAGGGATACCTTTTTACCTTTGTTGCCCCTTTTTTTCCTTTTCTTTTTCACATTATGTGTGGGTTCAACTTTCCTCTTTGAGCTCCTTATTGATGAGATTGGTTGAATAGAGAGCTCCTCCTCGTTTCCTGATTCATCATAAGAAATAATAGTAGGAGATTGGGAAGTCTCTTCCCTTTCATTAGTATTCTCATCATCTTCTATTTGCTTTCTTTTCTTTATGTAATTGGCAATATAAGGATTTTCAATGCAATTCTCCACACAATACAAATAAATCTTCTCTAGATCAAAATCAAGAAATCTATCAAGATTAAATTTTGGAATACCCTCAGTTATACGTTTCATTTCTTCATACCCCAAAAGAAGACCGAGCTCTTTATGATGCCCAAGGGTAATCAAGTTATCACAATTTTTGGACACGATTCGATCATGAAACAATTTACATTGGAGATTTAAATGACCACGTTCATTGCAAAGTTCACAAGGGGCACGAAAAATATTGAATTTTTCAGCACAAACATCAAGACTTTCTTGCAACATTTTAGTCTCTAAATACTTATGCCTCTTGCAATATATATCTTCTCTATTCGGTCTATTCATGCAAACATGCACTCCACAAAAGTTGACATGCTTAGACGAGATATTTTCATCATGACTAGAGCGATCATCATTATTACTATGGATATTCAAAGAGGTTATACTAACAACATTGCAATCATGCTCTTCATTCAAAGATTTAGTATCAAACATTCTATAGATTTCTTCTTCCAGCATTTGAGCACAATTTTCCTTTTCATCATACTCACGAAAGATATTAAAAAGACGAAGCGTATGAGACAAACTTAACTCCATTTTTTTGTAGTTTTCTTTTATAAACTAAACTAGTGATAAAACAAGAAACAAAAATATTCAATTGCAAGATCTAAAGATATACCTTCAAGCACTCACCTCCCCGGCAACGGCGCCAGAAAAGAGCTTGATGTCTACTACACAACCTTCTTCTTGTAGACGTTGTTGGGCCTGCAAGTGCACAGGTTTGTAGGACAGTAGCAAATTTCCCTCAAGTGGATGACCTAAGGTTTATCAATCCGTGGGAGGCGTAGGATGAAGATGGTCTCTCTCAAACAACCCTGCAACCAAATAACAAAGAGTCTCTTGTGTCCCCAACACACCCAATACAATGGTAAATTGTATAGGTGCACTAGTTCGGCGAAGAGATAGTGATACCAGTGCAATATGGATAGTAGATAAAGGTATTTGTAATCTGAAATTATAAAAACAGCAAGGTAACTAATGATAAAAGTGAGCGTAAACGGTATTGCAATGATAGGAAACAAGGCATAGGGTTCATACTTTCACTAGTGCAAGTTCTCTCAACAATAATAACATAGATAGATCATATAACAATACCTCAACATGCAACAAAGAGTCACTCCAAAGCCACTAATAGCGGAGACCAAACGAAGAGATTATGGTAGGGTACGAAACCACCTCAAAGTTATTCTTTCGGATCAATCTATTCAAGAGTTCGTACTATAATAACACCTTAAGACACAAATCAACCAAAACCCTAATGTCACCTAGATACTCCATTGTCACCTCAAGTATCCGTGGGCATGATTATACGATATGCATCACACAATCTCAGATTCATCCAACCAACACAAAGTACTTCAAAGAGTGCCCCAAAGTTTCTATCGGAGAGTCAAGAAAACGTGTGCCAACCCCTATGCATAGGTTCATGGGCGGAACCCGCAAGTTGGTCACCAAAACATACATCAAGTGGCACGTGATATCCCATTGTCACCACAGATAAACACGGCAAGACATACATCAAGTGTTCTCAAATCAAAGACTCAATCCGATAAGATAACTTCAAAGGGGAAACTCAATTCATCACAAGAGAGTAGAGGGGGAGAAACATAATAAGATCCAACTATAATAGCAAAGCTCGCGATACATCAAGATCGTGCCATAGAGAGAACACGAGAGAGAGAGATCAAACACATAGCTACTGGTACATACCCTCAGCCCCGAGGGTGAACTACTCCCTCCTCGTCATGGAGAGCGCTGGGATGATGAAGATGGCCACCGGTGATGGGTTCCCCCTCTGGCAGGGTGCCGGAACAGACTCCCGAGAGGTTTTTGGTCGCTACAGAGGCTTGCGGAGGCGGAACTCCCGATCTATCTTGATATTCGATGTTTTTAGGGTACGTGAGACTATATAGGCGAAACAAGTCAGTCGGGAGGTGATGACCCACAAGTATAGGGTATCTATCGTAGTCCTTTCGATAAGTAAGAGTGTCGAACCCAACGAGGAGCAGAAGGAAATGATAAGTGGTTTTCAGTAAGGTTTTCTCTGCAAGCACTGAAATAATAGATGATAGATAGTTTTGTGATAAGATAAATAGTAACAAGCAAAAAGTAAATAAAGTAAATAAAGCACAGCAAGGTGGCGCAATCCTTTATGTAGCAAAGGATAAGCCTGGACAATTCTAATAATGAGGAAGGAGCCCCCGAGGACACATTGGGAATTATCGTCAAGCTAGTTTTCATCACGTTCATAAGATTCGCGTTCGGTACTTTGATAATTTGATATGTGGGTGGACCGGTACTTGGGTACTGTCCTAACTTGGACAAGCATCCCACTTATGATTAACCCCTATTGCAAGCATCCCCAACTACAAAAAGGAGTATTAAGGTAAACCTAACCACATCATTAATCATATGGGTCCATATCAACCCCTAACGAAGCAACACATAAACTAGGGTTTAAGCTTCTGTCACTCTAGCAACCCATCATCTACTTATTACTTCCCTATGCCTTCCTCTAGGCCCAAATAATGGTGAAGTGTCATGTAGTCGACGTTCACATAACACCACTAGAGGAAAGACAACATACATCTCATCAAAATATCGAACGAATACCAAATTCACATGACTAATAATAGCAAGACTTCACCCATGTCCTCAGGAACAAACGTAACTACTCACAAAGCATATTCATGTTCATAATCAGATGGGTAATGATATGCATAAAGGATCTGAACATATGATCTTCCACCAAGTAAACCAAATAGCATCAACTACAAGGAGTAATCAACACTACTAGCAACCCACAGGGGGGGCGCCCTATAGGGGGGGGGGGGCGCCCTCCTATCTCGTGGAGCCCTCGGGGATCTTCTGACGTGAACTCCAAGTCTCCAGGATCATATTCTTCCCAAAAATAACGCTGCCGAAGGTTTCATTCCGTTTGGACTCCGTTTGATATTCATTTTCTTTGAAATATTGAAATAGGAAATAAAACAGCAATATGGGCTGGGCCTCCGGTTAGTAGGTTAGTCCCAAAAATGATATAGATGTGTAAAATAAAGCCCATAAAACATCCAAAAAGGGTAATATAATAGCACGAAACCATCAAAAATTATAGATACGTTGGAGACGTATCAATCATCATCTTGTGCTTGTGATCTCCATCCCTGAAGCACCGTCATGATCACCATCGTCACCGACCCGACACCTTGATCTCCATCGTAGCATCGTTGTCGTCTCGCCAACTTATGCTTCTACGACTATCGCTACCGCTTAGTGATAAAGTAAAGCTTTACAGGGCGATTGCATTGCATACAATAAAGCGACAACCATATGGCTCCTGCCAGTTGTCGATAACTCGGTTACAGAACATGATCATCTCATACAACAAAATTTAGCATCATGCCTTGACCATATCACATCATAACATGCCCTGCAAAAACAAGTTAGACGCCCTCTACTTTGTTGTTGCAAGTTTTATGTGGCTGCTACGGACTGAGCAAGAACCGTTCTTACCTACGCATCAAAACCACAACGATAGTTCGTCGAGTTAGTGTTGTTTTAACCTTCTCAAGGACCGGGCGTAGTCACACTCGGTTCAACTAAAGTCGGAGAAACTGACACCCGCCAGCCACCTGTGTGCAAAGCACGTCGGTAGAACCAGTCTCGCGTAAGCGTACACGTAATCTCGGTCTGGGCCGCTTCATCCAACAATACCGCCGAACCAAAGTATGACATGCTGGTAAGCAGTATGACTTGTATCACCCACAACTCGCTTGTGTTCTACTCGTGCATATAACATCTACGCATAAAACCAGGCTCGAATGCCACTGTTGGGGAACATAGTAATTTCAAAAAATAATTCCTACGCACATGCAAGATCATGGTGATGCATAGCAACAAGAGGGGAGAGTGTGTCCACGTACCCTCGTAGACCGAAAGCGGAAGCGTTAGCACAATGCGGTTGATGTAGTCGTACGTCTTCACGATTCGACCGATCAAGTACCGAACGCATGGCACCTCCAAGTTCAGCACACGTTCAGCTCGATGACGTCCCTCGAACTCTGATCAAGTCGAGCTTTGAGGGAGAGTTCCGTCAGCACGACGGCGTGGTGACGATGATGATATTCTACCGACGCAGAGCTTCGCCTAAGCACCGCTACGATATTATCGAGGTGGATTATGGTGGAGGAGGCACCGCACACGGCTAATAGATCTCAAGGATAAAATGTTGTGTCTAGAGGTGCCCCCCTGCCCCCGTATATAAAGGAGCAAGGGGGGAGGCGGCCGGCCTAGGAGGAGGGTGCGCCAAGGGGGGAGTCCTACTCCCACCGGGAGTAGGACTCCTCCTTTCCTTGTTGGAGTAGGAGAAGGGAAGGGAGAAGGAGAAGGAAGGAAGGGGGCGCCCCCCCTCCCTACTCCAATTCGGACTAGTCCATGGGGAGGGGAGCGGCCACCCTTTGGGGCCTTTCTCTCCTTTCCCGTATGGCCCATTAAGGCCCAATACGAATTCCCGTAACTCTCCGGTACTCCGAAAAATACCCGAATCACTCGGAACCTTTCCGATGTCCGAATATAGTCGTCCAATATATCGATCTTTACGTCTCGACCATTTCGAGACTCCTCGTCATGTCGCTGATCGCATCCGGGACTCCGAAATCCTTCGGTACATCAAAACACATAAACTCATAATATAACCGTCATCTAACTTTAAGTGTGCGGACCCTACAGGTTCGAGAACTATGTAGACATGACCGAGACATGTCTCCGGTCAATAACCAATAGCGGAACCTGGATGCTCATATTGGCTCCCACATATTCTACGAAGATCTTTATCGGTCAAACCGCATAACAACATACGTTGTTCCCTTTGTCATCGATATGTTACTTGCCCGAGATTCGATCGTCGGTATCTCAATACCTAGTTCAATCTCACATCTTGGCAAGTCTCTTTACTCGTTACGTAATGCATCATCCCGTAACTAACTCATTAGCTACATTGCTTGCAAGGCTTATAGTGATGTGCATTACCGAGAGGGCCCAGAGATACCTCTCTGACAATCGGAGTGACAAATCCTAATCTCGAAATACGCCAACCCAACAAGTACCTTCGGAGACACCTGTAGAGCACCTTTATAATCACCCAGTTACATAGTGACGTTTGGTAGCACACAAAGTGTTCCTCCGGTAAACGGGAGTTGCATAATCTCATAGTCATAGGAACATGTATAAGTCATGAAGAAAGCAATAACAAAATACTAAACGATCAAGTGCTAAGCTAACGGAATGGGTCAAGTCAATCACATCATTCTCTAATGATGTGACCCCTTTAATCAAATGACAACTCATGTCTATGGCTAGGAAACTTAACCATCTTTGATTCAACGAGCTAGTCAAGTAGAGGCATACTAGTGACACTATGTTTGTCTATGTATTCACACATGTATTATGTTTCCGGTTAATACAATTCTAGCATGAATAATAAACATTTATCATGAAATAAGGAAATAAATAATAACTTTATTATTGCCTCTAGGGCAAATTTCCTTCAATTTGATGAATTGAACTTAAATTTATCATGAACTTAGTCTTAATAGTTTTAGCATATCTATGTTATAGATCAATAGCTCGCAATATAGCTTCCCTATTTTTGATGTGTTCCTAGAGAAAACTAAGTTGAAAGATGATAGTAGCAATGACGCGGACTAAGTCCGTGATCTGGGGATTATCCTCATTGCTGCACAGAAGAATTATGTCCTTGATACACCGCTAGGTGGCAGACCTATTGCAGGAGCAGATACAGACGTCATGAATGTTTGGCTAGATCGATATGATGACTACCTAATAGTTTAGTGCACCATGCTGTATGACTTAGAACCAGGACTTCCAAAACATTTTGAACGCCATGGAGCATATGAGATGTTCCAAGAGCTGAAATTGGTATTTCAGACTCATGCCCGTGTCGGGAGGTATGAGATATCTGACAAGTACTTTGCCTACAAGATGGAGGAAAATAGCTCAGCCAGTGAGCATGTGCTTAGAATGTCTGGGTACTACAATCGCTTGAATCAAGTGGGAGTTAATCTTCCAGATAAGATAGTGATTAACAGAGTTCTCTAGTCACTATCACCAAGCTACTAGAACTTCGTGATGAACTATAATATGCAAGGGATGACGAAAACGATTCCCGAGCTCTTCGCGATGCTGAAATCGGTGAAGGTAGAAAGTAGGAAAGAACATCAAATGTTGATGGTTAAACAAGACCACTAGTTTCAAGAAATAGGGCAAGGGAAAGAAAGAGAACTTCAAGAAGAATGGCAAGCAAGTTGCCACTCCCGTGAAGAAGCCCAAAGATGGACCCAAACCTGAAACTGAGTGCTTCTACTGCAAGGAAAAAGGTCACTGGAAGCGGAACTGCCCCAAATACTTGGCGGATAAGAAGGATGACAAAGTGAACAAAGGTATATTTGATATACATGTTATTAATGTGTACCTTACTAGTATTCATAGTAACCCTTGGATATTTGATACTAGTTCAGCTGCAAAGATTAGTAACTCGAAACATAACCAGATTAAGCTGCATCCCTGAACTAACCAACATGGCGTAGAGCTGTGTAGCTGGTTAGTTTAGTGGGTGAGATGTTAGAGCACAGTTTCACACGTGTCAGCACAACAAAATACTCCATTCACTTGTGCCAGCGCAGGTTCACACCTCATAACAAAAAGACAAGCTGCGGTTAGAATTAGTAAGCCGGTAAATTTGAAAGCAAACCAAGCTAGAATAGCTCAGTTGGCTAGAGCGTGTGGCCCTTAACCACAAGGTCGGAGGTTCGCGCCCTCCTTGTAGCGTAATTTTTAATTTTCGCCCCTTTCTCTGTCTTTTTTTGGTATAAGATCCCACTACTGCTCTTTTTCTTCTTTGTAAATACTATTCCACCATTGCTTTTTTTTTAAAAAAAATATCAAATTACCACCGTTGTTATTTGTATGGATCAGAGTTTTCCTTCATCTCATTGTCGATAATAACGTTGCATGTATGGGCATGGATCAGGACGGACGGATTCCATGTGTACGCTCATCGGCCATTAACTTGGCACGTGTTGTTCTATCCACGTGTATACCTTCCTTTCTCAAGCTACCGTCTCATACTCTCATTTTCTTTGTCGAAAATGTACTTCTTCTAGTCGATCAGACATATATAAAGTCCACTTGCACAAAAAAACATATATAAAGTCCGTCCAACTAACAATATATACAGTCTCATACACATAAAAGGGAAAAAAAGGAATCCAGATTCGTTTCGGTCTTTCTTTTTTCATTTTTGGGGTAAAATCCCACCACTACTCCTTTTCTTCTTTGTAAATACAATTCCCACCATTGCTATTTTTTGTTGTAAATTACCACCGTTGTTTCTTGTATGGATCAGAGTTTTCCTCCTTCCCGTTGTTGACAATAATGTTGCATGCATTGGCATGGATCAAGGATCTATTAGTTTAGCTAGTATCCCGTTGGAATGGAAAAACTCAGGACGCACGGATTCCCTAGCATTACTTGTACGCTCATCGGCGATTAACTTGGCACATCTTCCAATCATGTGAAGTTAGGCCCCGATTTTGATATCATGTGGATGACAAATCACCTTGGTGGGACCCATAAATCATCTGGGTCATCCATGACATGGTCAAAATTCATATAGGAGTTGGTGTGTGTAACCAATGAGGACTATATATACGACGCTTAGCAGGGGCGCAGGCAGGCCCTAGGCTGCCAGGGCCATGTCCCGAGGCGCGGCAAGCAATCCCTTCGATGACTGTAGCAACAGTAAAGCACTGTCGTAACAGTAGTCACTATAGATACAAGGCTGGCCTGGGGCTTAGGCGGATCTTGGCTATGGCACTGCCACTTAGTGAATGAAAAAAAAGCTATACTTTTTTTGTTGACCTGCAAAGTTTGCAAGTCCATCTGTTGTATCATTTGGGAGAAGCAAAAAAAAGATTTTCCCTATAGTAAGGCCTCCTTTGGTTTATATGATAGGAATATAATGGAAATAGAATAAAACATAGGAAGTGAGATGACATGTAAGTCAATTCTATAGGGAAAGACATGCCATTCGACGCATAGGATAGGAATTTTTTCATTGAGTCTAGGCTAATATTGTTTCCTTTGAAATGTGAAGGATTGATTTCTATCCTACACAGGAATAGGAGTCCATTCCTACAAACCAAAGAGCCTCAAAGGATTTCTCCCTACAAAATTCCTATCTTCTAGAATCCCTACAAAATTCCTATGAACCAAAGGAGGCCTAAAGTTGGCTGGAGAGGGTACGCTGCACCCAGGTTTAGCAATCCACACTCTATTGTTTTGATCATTTTTTTACATGTCTATATTTTCCATATGTACAACAATTGAGCAGCAGTTGAAAGATATTTTACTATTTATTGGGTTATAAAGCGGAATAATAGAATACAATTGGGTCCAATCAGGCATGAGCCGTGCGATTTCGTTGAGCGATTGTTGTTCTTTGGTTTGGTGTATATCAGTTTCTTTTCTTCTTATTCATTTGTATATTTGTAAACACTAGTAAACAAGGGTAAAAAATGTTGATTTTCATTTACTAGATAAAACATGTACTAGAGTAGCCGGTTATTGGGCTGAGCTTTGCCTCTGGAGACCTGTTAGGTATTCTGTGTGCAATCATGTGTTCCTTTTTCTTCTTCTTTTTTTACCCCGATAAATGCCACACATGTGGCATGAACACATGACAACTCCGAACATTTTTGACGGCGAGTTTAGTCACAAGAGGATGGCAATTTTAGTTGACAAGCATGGTAACTTTCTTTTCAGATGGCAAGTTTCAATAATTTTTTTTGGTTTGTTTTTTCTTTGCAGATGACAACTTTAGTTTAAAAAACGTCAGGACGGGATTACTTCGTGCCACACGTGTGACACTTATCATTTAGCTTTTTCTTCACTATAATTTCTACAAATATTCCTTTCAATGAATGTTATAATGCTTTTTGAATAACTAGTCCATGCTAAAGAAAATCAAGAAAACAGAGGACGACAAAGATCGAGCAAACGGGCAAGATTGTCGGAGCGGTGGCATGTGCTTTTTGATGGGGCTCGATCACTTTATGGTGGAAACAGAAGATGACAAAGGTCAAGGAAGCGTGCGTGCTAGAGTAATCTTCTCGTCGCTGCCTTGCTTTTGGCGCTAAGTTGGACATCCATCGAAGCGTTTGAGCCGTTTGGGGAGCTTCTTGTTTTCCTTTTAGACGTTTTTACCGACCTTCGTCTTGTCTCTTGTCCGAATGTCTGATGATAATTGATGAAGAGGAGAGCCGTGAGCAAAACTAATCACGTTTTCAAGCGTCAGGACGTACCAACTTTTCACGTGCATCGATCCCACCCGTAGTTATCCATTTCTTGGGAAGTGGATCCTCTAACATTAAGAAGAGAAGTCACTTAAGCTATAATTCTCTAACTTTCCTCCTTCACATCCATATGATTAAGGCTAAAATAACTTGAATTAATTTGCAAATTACAAATTTATTGTATACATTTACAAAAAATACATACAAACAAAATTATGATGCAATAAAATTAAATTTAATTTTATTTACATGAACAGTAACCACACACATAACCTGCTGCGGTAGATAATTACATTATTTGCTACAGTGCCTCTGACTTTCCTTCTTTGTTTTGCTAGATTGCACTGTAGCTTAGGTGACTTTACTTCTTAATATTAGAGGATCCACTTCCCATTTCTTGGAGATTCGCATACATGCAAATCTGACCCGCTGCATGTGGCTTATTCAATTGAATTTTACTCCCTCATATTTCACCACTCTTGTCACATGAATCATTTACTATGATTCATCCACAGTAACTTCTCTAGGGATTGCACAGACGCTCTATCCTGTGTATTGTCATGCTCCACCCTCACATGTTTTTCCACAATATTTACAAGTTAGAAATCATTCTATCTTATAAATCAAAATTCCAGTTGAAGATCCATTTGCATATTCGTGCTTCTAGTGACGAGACCTTTCAAACAAGACCTTCTCGGATATATTTTGACAAGTTTTATAAATCAAAATTTGAAACATGGCAAAGCTCTATTAAACATTGTCGCGTTCAAAAAGTCACTAAAATATATTCATGGCTGATCTTGTTTAAAATGCCTCGCCGCGAGGAACCCAAATATGCAAACAAATCATAAATCAAATTTGTCGTTCATAATCTATGTGGGTTTCAAATATCCTATTGAGTAGGAGAAAAGAGATAGGCTGATAGGTAGGAGTAGGTTGACTGTTCACCTGATTAAAGTCAGGCACACTTTCACGAGTACATCTGACATGATGCATAGGCGATGCATGCATGGTATATATCGTGCACGGTAAATAAAAGCATTTACACTCGCGAGCTCTAAACCTATCTCATACGCTCGGGTGGGCCGCCCTGTCAATGCCCGGTCCCGAAAATTCGACCCAGGCGAGCGCCTCGAATGGGCCTCAAACACCCGGGCTGATCGACACCCCTTATATCCAACCCAAATATGAGGCAGATAAGGGGGCTCCCGGGCGCATCCGTCACGTCGGGGTCCCACGCAGAGTCGCCTGTGTTAGAAGAGATAGAGAGGGTTTGGTGGAATAATTCGTTGTACTTCTTGAGCCTCGTGGGCATATATATATATAGGAGTACAAAGACCAACTTGGAGTACAAGACAAGCCAGGACCAAATCCTAGTCTATCATATACTTCCTAATAATACTTATACTCAACATCCCCCCGCAGTCATAACGGTAGCGACGCAGACGGTGAGACTGGAGAAGAATCTGAAGGCAAGCCGACGGACCCCCCACAGTCGTAACGGTCGATGCATCACAGGGTCGTGGGTGGAGTGAAAACCGTAGATTCCTCAAGCAAGGCGGTAGCCCTTTGTGTCGTTGTCGAGGTAGCCGAGAGCGTGGGTGGTGGTGCCGTGGTCGAGGTAGCCGTGCGAAGAATGCCGTGGTCGATGTCGAGTCGGGGTGGCTGGTGTGGAGGAAGTCGTCGTGGAGCCGCGGACGCAAGGAGGCGCTGAGTTAGTCATAGGCGCAGAAGTATCGAAGTAGTGGTGCGCCGGGAAGAAGAAGATGTTGACGACGCATCACGCCGGGGTTGCCAACCTCGGGGAAACATCGTAGACGAAGGCACGCGTCGGTGTTGCCAGCACCGGGCATGCATAGACGGACGAAGACGAAGTTGACGAAGCGCCGCACCAGGTTTGCCAGGCCCGGGGACACGTCGTGGATGAAAGCATGCAGCGGTGTTGCCAGCGTCGGGCATGCGTAGATTAGGACTTGCACGAGTTGTACGTCATGTCGAAGAAGTTAGAGAGGCCAGCAGAGAAGGACTCGACGACGGTTGCGGCGCCAATCAGCGCGGGGATGATGTCGCCCGCGGTTGTCGGAGTAGACGAAGTGGTCGGGGTAGATGACGGCGACGCTGGCGACGGGCTGGTGCTGGACGAAGACGAAGGGGGTGGACGGGCAGCTGCGGCGGCTACAGGGGTAGCGGCGGCGGCGGCCGAAGAAGAGCGCCAGCGGCGGTAGCTAGGTTAGGAGCACGGTAGCGGTGCTAGAAGTAGGCGAAGAACCCTGGCAACGTGACGAAGACCAGCACGGACGGTGGCGTTCCCGCGCCAAGGGAGACGGTGCGACACATACCACGGGAGGTCGATGCAAGGTGACGGTGGAGTGGATCGCGGGCTGCGGCGCTACGGCCCGAAGGGGCGACGCAACAGCGGCGGGCAGGTCGGGGCGACAGCCGGGACCGCGGGCCGCGGCACTACAGGCCGAAGGGGTGGTGCAGCGGCGGAGCGGGGTCAGTGCAACCGCGGTGACGGCCTCGGGGTGGCGGCTGAGACCGCGTATCGCGGCACTACGGCCCGTAGGGGCGACGTAGCGGCGACGCACGAGTCGATGCAGCCGCGAGGAGAACCACGGGATGGCGGCGCTGCGGCCCGACGGGGCGACGTAGCGGCAGCCCATTGCTCGATCGGCGGAGGGGCGCGCTGAACTCGGGGACAATCTTCACGGGATCTGCGGAGGCGCGCGCAACTGACGGGCCAGGTTGGTCGCGCGGCGTAGATGAGGCGGATCGCGGCGGCGAGCGTGTGATCAAGCCGATCGCGTGCGAGGTCGGGGACGCCGCTCGATGGAGGCGTAGTGGCGGCGGAGTCCAGGATGAGGCCGGCGACGACGGACGGCGTGGGACATCGTGCAGACGAGTGTGTCGGCACCGGCACCCGGGCTGCCAAAGCAGCACCGGCGCCTGATACGTCTCCAACGTATCTATAATTTATGAAGCATTCATGCTATATTACTATGTGTTTTGAATGATTATGGGCTTTATTATACACTTTTATATTACTTTTGGGACTAACCTATTAACCGGAGGCCCAGCCCATATTGCTGTTTTATTGCCTGTTTCAGTGTTTCGAGGAAAAGGAATATCAGACGGAGTCAAAACGGAACGAAATCAACTGGAGAAGTTATTTTTGGAAGGAAAGCCACCCGATGGACTCGAAGTGCACGTCAGGGAAGAAGGGAGGTGCCCACTGTTGGAAATATGCCCTAGAGGCAATAATAAATTAGTTATTATTATATTTCCTTGTTCATGATAATCATTTATTATCCATACTATAATTGTATTGATAGGAGACTCAGATACATGTGTGGGTACATAGACAACACCATGTCCCTAGTAAGCCTCTAGTTGACTAGCTCGTTGATCAATAGATGGTTACGGTTTCCTGACCATGGACATTGGATGTCGTTGATAACGGGATCACATCATTAGGAGAATGATGTGATGGACAAGACCCAATCCTAAGCCTAGAACAAAGATCGTGTAGTTCGTATGCTAAAGCTTTTCTAATGTTAAGTATCATTTCCTTAGACCATGAGATTGTGCAACTCCCGGATACCGTAGGAATGCTTTGGGTGTACCAAACGTCACAACGCAATTGGGTGGCTATAAAGGTGCACTACGGGTATCTCCGAAAGTGTCTATTGGGTTGGCACAAATCGAGACTGGGATTTGTCACTCCGTGTGACGGAGAGGTATCTCTGGGCCCACTCGGTAGGACATCATCATAATATGCACAATGTGACCAAGGGGTTGATCACGGGATGATGTGTTATGGAACAAGTAAAGAGACTTGCCGGTAACGAGATTGAACAAGGTATCGGCATACCGACGATCGAATCTCGGGCAAGTACAATACCGCTAGACAAAGGGAATTGCATACGGGATTGCTTGAATCCTTGACATCGTGGTTCATCCGATGAGATCATCATGGAACATGTGGGAGCCAACATGGGTATCCAGATCCTGCTGTTGGTTATTGAGCGGAGAACGTCTCGGTCACGTCGGCATGGTTCCCGAACCTGTAGGGTCTACACACTTAAGGTTCGGTGACGCTAGAGTTGTTATGGGAAATAGTATGTGGTTACCAAAGGTTGTTCGGAGTCCCGGATGAGATCCCGGACATGACGAGGAGCTCCGGAATGGTCCGGAGGTGAAGATCGGTATATTGGACGAAGGGTATTGGAGTCCGGAATTGTTCCGGGGGTGCCAGGTGATGACCAGCATGTCGGAAAGGGGTTTCGGAGGCCCCGACAAGCTTTGGGGGGCCTTATGGGCCAAGGGGAGAGGGCACATCAGCCCACTAAGGGGCTGAGCGCCCCTCCCACCCCATCTCACGTAACCTTGAGAGGTGGGGCGCCACCCTAGGGCAGCCACCCCTCCCGGCTTGGGGGCAAGTTTCCTAGGGGTGGGGCGCCAAAACCCATCTAGGGTTTCCCCTATGGCCGCAACCCCTCCCCTAGGGAACCCTAGGGCGCCTCCCCCTCCTTCCTTCCCCCTATATATAGTGAGTGAGAGAGAGAGGGCAGCCGCACCCTTCCCCTGGCGCAACCCTCTCCCTCCTCCAACACCTCCTCCTCCTCCGTAGTGCTTGGCGAAGCCCTGCCAGAGAACCACGAGCTCCATCACCACCATGCCGTCGTGCTGTCGGAGTTCTCCCTCAACTTCTCCTCTCCCCTCGTTGGATCAAGAAGGAGGAGACGTCCCCGGGCTGTACGTGTGTTGAATCGCTGCGAGTACGACTCCTTCATCCGCGTTCTTGTAACGCTTCCGCTTAGCGATCTTCAAGGGTATGAAGATGCTCATCCTCTCCCTCTCTTGTTGCTAGAATCTCCATAGATTGATCTTGGTGATGCGTAGAAAATTTTGAATTTCTGCTACGTTCCCCAACACCCACGAGGGTGGGGGGCGCGCCCACCCCCCTGGGGCGCGCCCCCTGCCTCGTGGCCCCCCTTCGGTCCACCGACGTACTTCTTTCACCCATATATACCTACGTACCATAAAACTTCCAGAACAGAAGATAGATCGGGAGTTCTGCCGCCGCAAGCCTCTGTAGCCACCAAAAACCTCTCGAGAGCCCGTTCCGGCACCCTGCCGGAGGGGGAATCCATCACCGGTGGCCATCTTCATCATCCCGGCGCTATCCATGACGAGGAGGGTGTAGTTCACCCTCGGGGCTGAGGGTATGTACCAGTAGCTATGTGTTTGATCTCTCTCTCTCTCTCTCTCTCTCTCTCTCTCTCTCTCTCTCTCTCTCTCTCTCTCTCTCTCTCTCTCTCTTCTCTCTCTCGTGTCCCCTCTAAGGCATGATCTTGATGTATCCCGAGCTTTGCTATTGTAGTTGGATCTTATGATGTTTCTCCCCCTCTACTCTCTTGTGATGAATTGAGTTTCCCCTTTGAAGTTATCTTATCGGATTGAGTCTTTTATGAGAACACTTGATGTATGTCTTGCCGTGTTTATCTGTGGTGACAATGGGATATCATGTGCCACTTGATGTATGTTTTGGTGACCAACTTGCGGGTTCCGCCCATGAACCTATGCATAGGGGTTGGCACACGTTCTTGACTCTCCGGTAGAAACTTTGGGGCACTCTTTGAAGTACTTTGTGTTGGTTGGATGAATCTGAGATTGTGTGATGCATATCGTATAATCATGCCCACGGATACTTGAGGTGACAATGGAGTATCTAGGTGACATTAGGGTTTTGGTTGATTTGTGTCTTAAGGTGTTATTCTAGTACGAACTCTTTTATAGATCGATCCGAAAGAATAACTTTGAGGTGGTTTCGTACCCTACCATAATCTCTACGTTTGTTCTCTGCTATTAGTGGCTTTGGAGTGAATCTTTGTTGCATGTTGAGGGATTGTTATATAATCTATCTATGTTATTATTGTTGAGAGAACTTGCACTAGTGAAAGTATGAACCCTAGGCCTTGTTTCATATCATTGCAATACCGTTTACGCTCACTTTTTGAAGGAAATATGCCCTAGAGGCAATAATAAAAGTTATTATTTATTTCCTTATATCATGATAAATGTTTATTATTCATGCTAGAATTGTATTAACCGGAAACATAATACATGTGTGAATATATAGACAAACAGTATGTCACTAGTATGCCTCTATTGGACTAGCTTGTTAATCAAAGATGGTTATGTTTCCTAACCATGAACAAGGAGTTGTTATTTGATTAACAAGGTCACATCATTAGTTGAATGATCTGATTGACATGACCCATTCCGTTAGCTTAACAGTTGATCGTTTAGTATGTTAATGCTTTCTTCATGACCCATACATGTTCCTATAACTATGAGATTATGCAACTCCGTTTACGGAGGAACACTTTGGTACTACCAAACGTCACAACGGAATCGGGTGATTATAAAGGAGTACTACAGGTGTCTCCAAAGGTACTTGTTGGGTTGGCGTATTTGAGATTAGGTTTTGTCACTCCGATTGTCGGAGAGGTATCTCAGGCCTTCTCGGTAATGCACATCACTTAAGCCTTGCAAGCATTACAACTAATGAGTTAGTTGTGAGATGATGTATTACGGAACGAGTAAAGAGACTTACCGTAACGAGATTGAACTAGGTATTGGATACCGACGATCGAATCTCGGGTAAGTAACATACCGATGACAAAGGGAACAACGTATGTCGTTATGCGGTTTGACCGATAAAGATCTTCGTAGAATATGTAGGAACCAATATGGGCATCCAGGTTCCGCTATTGGTTATTGACCGAGAATGGTTCTAGGTCATGTCTACATAGTTCTCGAACCCGTAGGGTCCGCACGCTTAACGTTTCGATGACAGTTCATAATGAGTTTATAAGTATTGATGCACCGAAGGTTGTTCGGAGTCCCGGATGTGATCACGGACATGACGAGGAGTCTCGAAATGGTCGAGACATAAAGATTGATATATTGGAAGCCTACATTTGGACATCGGAGTGTTCCGGTGAAATCGGGATTTTACGAGATGCAGGAGGTTACGGAACCCCGGGAAGTCTATGGGCCTTAATGGGCCATGGGAGAAGAGGAAGGGCAGGCCAAGGTGGGCTGCGTGCCCCCTCCCCTCTAGTCCGAATAGGACAGGAAGGGGGGCGCCCTCCCTCTTCCCCCTCCTCCAATCCTAGTCCAACTAGGAGAGGGGGAGTCCTACTCCCGGTGGGAGTAGGACTCCTCCTTGGTGCGCCTCCCCTAGGGCCGGCCACCTCCCCCTTGGCTCCTTTATATACGGGGGCAGGGGCACCCCAAGACACACAAGTTGATCTACGGATCTTGCCTTAGCCGTGTGCGGTGCCCCCTTCCACCATATTCCACTTCGGTCATATCGTCGCGGAGCTTAGGAGAAGCCCTGCGCCGGAGAAGTCATATCGTCGCGGAGCTTAGGCGAAGCCCTGCGTCGGTGGAGCATCAACATCGTCACCACGCCGTCGTGCTGACGGAACTCATCCCCGACACTTTGCTGGATCGGAGTCCGGGGATCGTCATCGAGCTGAACGTGTGCAGAACTCGGAGGTGCCGTACGTTCGGTGCTTGGATCGGTCGGATCGTGGAGACGTACGACTACATCAACCGCGTTGTTATAACGCTTCGCTTTCGGTCTCACGAGGGTGCGTGGACGGACTCTCTCCCTCGTTGCTATGCCATCACCATGGTCTTGCGTGATCGTAGGAAATTTTTGAAATTACTCGTTCCCCAACAGATGGCATCCGAGCCTGGTTTTATGCGTTGATGTCATGTGCACGAGTAGAACACAAGTGAGTTGTGGACGATACAAGTCATACTGCCTACCAGCATGTCATACTTTGGTTCAGCGGTATTGTGAGATGAAGCGGCCCGGACCGACATTACGCAGACGCTTACGCGAGACTGGTTTCACCGCCCGAGCACTCGTTGCTTAAAGGTGACCGGCGGGTGTCTGTCTCTCTCACTTTAGTTGAATCGAGTGTGGCTACGCCCGGTCCTTGAGAAGGTTAAACGCGGAGTCTATTTGACGAAGTATCGTTGTGATTTTGATGCGAGGTAAGAACGGTTCTTGCTCAGCCCGTAGCAGCCACGTAAAACTTGCAACAACAAAGTAGAGGACGTCTAACTTGTTTTTGCAGGGCATGATGTGATGTGATGTGGTCAAACGTGATGCTATACTTTATTGTATGAGATGATCATGTTTTGTAACCGAGTTATCGACAATGGCAGGAGCCATATGGTTGTCGCTTTATTGTATGAAATGCAAACGCCATGTAATTGCTTTACTTTATCACTAAGGAGTAGCGATAGTCGTAGAAGCAATAGTTGGCGAGACGACAACGATGCTACGATGGAGATCAAGGTGTCGCGCCGGTGACGATGGTGATCATGACGGTGCTTCGGCGATGGAGATCACAAGCACAAGATGATGATGACCATATCATATCACTTATATTGATTGCATGTGATGTTTATCCTTTATGCATCTTATCTTGCTTTGTTTGACGGTAGCATTATAAGATGATCTCTCACTAAAATTATCAAGAAGTGTTCTCCCTGAGTATGCACCGTTGCGAAAGTTCTTCGTGCTGAGACACCACGTGATGATCGGGTGTGATAGGCTCTACGTTCAAATACAACGGGTGCAAAACAGTTGCGCACGCGGAATACTCAGGTTAAACTTGACGAGCCTAGCATATAACAGATATGGCCTCGGAACACGAGACCGAAGGTCGGCGTGAATCATATAGTAGATATGATCAACATAGTGATGTTCACCATTGAAACTACTCCATCTCACGTGATGATCGGACATGGTTTAGTTGATTTGGATCACGTAATCACTTAGATGACTAGAGAGATGTCTGTCTAAGTGGGAGTTTTTAATATGATTAATTAAACTTAAATTTATCATGAACTTAGTACCTGATAGTATTTTGCTTGTCTATGTTTACTGTAGATAGATGGCTCGTGCTGTTGTTCCGTTGAATTTTAATGCGTTCCTTGAGAAAGCAAAGTTGAAAGATGATGGTAGCAATTACACGGACTGGGTCCGTAACTTGAGGATTATCCTCATTGCTGCACGAAAAATTACGCCTGGAAGCACCGCTGGGTGACAGCCTCTTTGTGAGATCTTGAGCGAAGTTGTGAACGTCCGCAAAGCAGAGCTGATGACTACTCTATAGTTCAGTGTGCCATGCTTTACGGCTTAGAACCGGGTCTTCAACGACGTTTTGAGCGTCATGGAGCATATGAGATGTTCCAGGAGTTGAAGTTAATATTTCAAGCAAATGCCCGGATTGAGAGATATGAAGTCTCCAATAAGTTCTATAGCTGCAAGATGGAGGAGAATAGTTCGTCGGTGAGCACATACTCAAAATGTCTGGGTATAACAATCACTTAATTCAGCTGGGAGTTAATCTTCCGGATGATAGTGTCATTGATGAATTCTCCAATCACGCCACCAAGCTACAAGAGCTTCGTGATGAACTATAATATGCAAGGGATGACTAAGACAATTCTGAGCTCTTCGCGATGCTGAAAGCATGGAGGTAGAAATCAAGAAAGAGCATCAAGTGTTGATGGTCAGCAAGAACTAGTTTCAAGAAAAGGGCAAAGGTAAGAAGAAGGAAACTTCAAAAGAACAGCAAGAAAGTTGCTGATCAAGAGAAGAAACCCAAGTCTGGACCTAAGCCTGGCTGAGTGTTTTACTGCAAGCGATGGACTTTCGAAGCGGAACTGCCCCAAGTATTTGGCGGATAAAAAGGATGGCAAGGTGATCAAAGGTATATGTGATATACATGTTATTGATGTGTACCTTACTAATACTCGCAGATAGTACCTGGTATTTGATACTGGTTTCATTGCTAATATTTGCAACTCAAAGCAGGAACTACGGATTAGCGAAGATTGGCTAAGGACGAGGTGACGATCGCGTTGGAAATGGTTCCAAAGTCGATGTGATCGCAGTCGGCACGCTACCTCTACATCTACCTTCGGGATTAGTTTTAGACCTAAATAATTGTTATTTGGTGCCAGCGTTGAGCATGAACATTATATCTGGATCTTGTTTATTGCGAGACGGTTATTCATTTAAATCAGAGAAAAATGGTTGTTCTATTTATATGAATAAATATCTTTTATGGTCATGCACCCTTGAAGAATGGTCTATTCTTGTTGAATCTCGACAGTAGTGATACACATATTCATAATGTTGAAGCCAAAAGATGCAGAGTTGATAATGATAGTGGAACTTATTTGTGGCACTGCCGTTTAGGTCATATCGGTGTAAAACGCATGAAGAAACTCCATACTGATGGGCTTCTGGAATCACTTGATTATGAATCACTTGGTACTTGCGAACCGTGCCTCATGGGCAAGATGACAAAACGCCGTTCTCCGGAACTATGGAGCGTGCAACTGATTTGTTGGAAATCATACATCTTGATGTTTGTGGTCCAATGAATGTTGAGGCCGCGGTGGGTATCGTTATTTTCTCACCTTCACAGATGATTTGAGCAGATATGGGTATATCTACTTAATGAAACACAAATCTGAAACATTTGAAAAGTTCAAAGAATTTCAGAGTGAAGTGGAAAATCATCGTAACAAGAAAATAAAGTTTCTACGATCTGATCGTGGAGGAGAATATTTGAGTTACGAGTTTGGTTTACATTTGAAACAATGTGGAATAGTTTAGCAACTCACGCCACCCGAACACCACAGAGAAATGGTGTGTCCGAACGTCGAATCGTACTTTACTAGATATGGTGCGATCTATGATGTCTATTTCGATTTACCGCTATCGCTTTGGGGTTATGCTTTAGAGACGGCCGCATTCACGTTGAATAGGACACCGTCAAAATCCGTTGAGACGACGCCTTATGAACTGTGGTTTGGCAAGAAACCAAAGTTGTCGTTTCTTAAAGTTTGGGGCTGCGATGCTTATGTAAAGAAACTTCAACCAGATAAGCTCGAACCCAAATCGGAAAATGTGTCTTCATAGGATACCCAAAGGAGACTGTTGGGTACACCTTCTATCACAGATCTGAAGGCAAGATTTTCGTTGCTAAATTCGGGTCCTTTCTAGAGAAGGAGTTTCTCTCGAAAGAAGTGAGTGGGAGGAAAGTAGAACTTGATGAGATAATCAGTATCTGCTCCATTATTGGAAAGTAGTTCATCACAAGAAATGGTTCTGTGACAACTACACCAATTAGTGAGGAAACTAATGATGATGATCATGAAGTTTCAAATCAAGTTGCTACTGAACCTCGTGAGGTCAACCAGAGTAAAATCGCACAGAGTGGTACGGTAATCTTATTCGGAAGTCATGTTACTTGACCATGGCGAACCTACAAACTATGAAGAAGCGATGGTGAGCCCAGATTCGCAAAATGGCTGGAAGCCATGAAATCTGAGATGGGATCCATGTATGAGAACAAAGTATGGACTTTGGTTGACTTGCCCGATGATCGACAAGCCATTGAAAATAAATGGATCTTTAAGAAGAAGACTGGCGCCGATGGTAATGTAACTGTCTACAAAGCTCGACTTGTTGCAAAAGGTTTTCGACAAGTTCAAGGGGTTGACTACGATGAGACTTTCTCACCCGTAGCGATGCTTAAGTCTGTCCGAATCATGTTAGCAATTGCCGCATTTTATGATTATGAAATTTGGCAAATGGATGTAAAACCGCATTCTTGAATGGATTTCTAGAAGAAGAGTTGTATATGATGCAACCAGAAGGTTTTGTCGATCCAAAGGGTGCTAACAAAGTGTGCAAGCTCAACGATCAATTTATGGTGCAGTGCAAGCCTCTCGGAGTTGGAATAAGCGCTTTGATAGTGTGATCAAAGCATATGGGTTTGTCTGAGACTATTGGAGAAGCCTGTATTTACAAGAAAGTGAGTGGGAGCTCTATAGCATTTCTAATATTATATGTGGACGACATATTATTGATTGGAAATGATATAGAATTTCTGGATAGCATAAAAGGATACTTGAATAAAAGTTTTTCAATGAAAGACCTCGGTGAAGCTGCTTACATATTGGGCATCAAGATCTATAGAGATAGATCAAGACGCTTAATTGGACTTTCACAAAGCACATACCTTGATAAAGTTTTGAAGAAGTTCAAAATGGATCAGGCAAAGAAAGGTTTTTTACCTGTATTACAAGGTGTAAGATTGAGTCAGACTCAATGCCCGACCACAGCAGAAGATAGAGAGAAAATGAAAGATGTTCCCTATGCTTCAGCCATAGGCTCTATCATGTATGCAATGCTGTGTACCAGACCTGACGTATGCTTAGCTGTAAGCTTGGCAGGAAGGTACCAAAGTAATCCAGGAGTGGATCACTGGACAGCGGTCAAGAACATCCTGAAATACCGAAAAGGACTAAGGATATGTTTCTCGTATATGGAGGTGACAAAGAGCTAGTCGTAAATGGTTACGTCGATGCAAGCTTTGACACCGATCCGGACGATTCTAAATCGCAAACCGGATCGTATTTTTATTAAGCGGTGGAGCTGTCGGTTGGTGCAGTTCTAAACAAAGCGTCGTGGCGGGATCTACATGTGAAGCGGAGTACATAGCTGCTTCGAAGCAGCAAATGAAGGAGTCTGGATGAAAGAGTTCATTTCCGATCTAGGTGTCATACCTAGTGCATCGGGACCGATGAAGATCTTCTCGTGACAATCTGGTGCAATTGCCTTGGCAAAGGAATCCAGATTTCACAAGAGGACCAAGCACATCAAGAGACGCTTCAATTCCATTCGGGACCAAGTCCAAGTGGGAGACATAGAGATTTGCAAAATACATACGGATCTGAATGTTGCAGACCCGTTGACTAAGCCTCTTCCACGAGCAAAACATGATCAGCACCAAGACTCCATGGGTGTTAGGATCATTACTTTGTAATCTAGATTATTGACTCTAGTGCAAGTGGGAGACTGAAGGAAATATGCCCTAGAGGCAATAATAAAAGTTATTATTTATTTCCTTATATCATGATAAATGTTTATTATTCATGCTAGAATTGTATTAACCGGAAACATAATACATGTGTGAATATATAGACAAACAGTATGTCACTAGTATGCCTCTATGGACTAGCTTGTTAATCAAAGATGGTTATGTTTCCTAACCATGAACAAGGAGTTGTTATTTGATTAACAAGGTCACATCATTAGTTGAATGATCTGATTGACATGACCCATTCCGTTAGCTTAACACTTGATCGTTTAGTATGTTAATGCTTTCTTCATGACCCATACATGTTCCTATAACTATGAGATTATGCAACTCCGTTTACGGAGGGACACTTTGGTACTACCAAAGCGTCACAACGAATCGGGTGATTATAAAGGAGTACTACAGGTGTCTCCAAAGGTACTTGTTGGGTTGGCGTATTTGAGATTAGGTTTTGTCACTCCGATTGTCGGAGAGGTATCTCGAGCCTTCTCGGTAATGCACATCACTTAAGCCTTGCAAGCATTACAACTAATGAGTTAGTTGTGAGATGATGTATTACGGAACGAGTAAAGAGACTTACCGTAACGAGATTGAACTAGGTATTGGATACCGACGATCGAATCTCGGGTAAGTAACATACCGATGACAAAGGAACAACGTATGTCGTTATGCGGTTTGACCGATAAAGATCTTCGTAGAATATGTAGGAACCAATATGGGCATCCAGGTTCCGCTATTGGTTATTGACCGAGAATGGTTCTAGGTCATGTCTACATAGTTCTCGAACCCGTAGGGTCCGCACGCTAACGCTTCGATGACAGTTCATAATGAGTTTATAAGTATTGATGCACGAAGGTTGTTCGAGTCCCGGATGTGATCACGGACATCACGAGGAGTCTCGAAATGGTCGAGACATAAAGATTGATATATTGGAAGCCTACATTTGGACATCGGAAGTGTTCCGGTGAAATCGGATTTTATCGAGTACCGGAGGTTACGGAACCCCGGGAAGTCTATGGGCCTTAATGGGCCATGGGAGAAGAGGAAGGGCAGGCCAAGGTGGGCTGCGCGCCCCTCCCCTCTAGTCCGAATAGGACAAGGAAGGGGCGGCGCCTTCCTCTTCCCCTCCTCCAATCCTAGTCCAACTAGGAGAGGGGGAGTCCTACTCGGTGGGAGTAGGACTCCTCCTTGCGCGCCTCCCCTAGGGCCGCCACCTCCCCTTGGCTCCTTTATATACGGGGCAGGGGCACCCCAAGACACACAAGTTGATCTACGGATCTTGCCTTAGCTGTGCGGTGCCCCTTCCACCATATTCCACTTCGGTCATATCGTCGCGGAGCTTAGGAGAAGCCCTGCGCCGGAGAAGTCATATCGTCGCGGAGCTTAGGCGAAGCCCTGCGTCGGTGGAGCATCAACATCGCCACCACGCCGTCAGGTTGTGGAACTCATCCCGACACTTTGCTGGATCGAGTCCGGGATCGTCATCGAGCTGAACGTGTGCAGAACTCGGAGGTGCCGACGTTCGGTGCTTAGATCGGTCGGATCGTGGAGACGTACGACTACATCAACCGCGTTGTTATAACGCTTCCGCTTTCGGTCTACGAGGGTACGTGGACGGACACTCTCCCCTCTCGTTGCTATGCCATCACCATGGTCTTGCGTGATCGTAGGAAATTTTTTGAAATTACTACGTTCCCCAACACTTTTATCCTTAGTTACCTTGCTATTGGGTGTGTTGGGGACACAAGAGACTCTTTGTTATTTGGTTGCAGGGTTGTTTGAGAGAGACCATCTTCATCCTATGCCTCCCATGGATTGATAAACCTTAGGTCATCCACTTGAGGGAAATTTGCTACTGTCCTACAAACCTCTGCACTTGGAGGCCCAACAACGTCTACAAGAAGAAGGTTGTTTAGTAGACATCAAGCTCTTTTCTGGCGTCGTTGCCAGGGAGGTTAGGGCTTGAAGGTATATCTTTAGATCTTGCAATCGAGTCTTTTAGTTTCTTGTTTTAGCACTAGTCTAGTTTATAAAAGAAAACTACAAAAAAAAATGGAATTGAGTTTGTCTCATTCGCTTCGTCTTTTTAATATCTTTCGTGAGTATGATGGAAAAGAAAATTGTGCCAAGGTGTTAGAAGAAGAATTACATAGAATGTTTGGCACTAAATATTTATATGATGAGCATGATTGCAATGTTGTTAGTATGAATTCCTTGAATATCCATGATGCTAATGATATGCAAAGCCACAAGCTTGGGGAAGCTATGTTTGATGAAGATGATACTTTTTGTCCCCCAAGCTTTGACGAGCAAATTCACTATGATGAAAGTATGCCTCCTATCTATGATGATTATTGTGATGACATGTATGCTTTAAAGAATAATAATAACCATGAAACTTGTCATCTTGATCTTAATTTTCAATCACATGATAGTTATTTAGTTGAGTTTGCTCCCACTATTATTCATGAGAAGAATTTTGCTTATGTGGAGAGTAATAAAATTTCTATGCTTGTAGATCATGAAAATAATGCTTTAGGTGCTGGTTATATTATTGAATTCATTCATGATGCTACTGAAAATTATTATGAGAGAGGATCATATGCTTCTACATATTGCAATAATATCAAGTTTCCTCTCTATGTGCTTAAAGTTTTGAAGTTATGCTTGTTTTACCTTCCTATGCAAGTTGATTCTTGTTCCCATAAGTTGTTTGCTCACAAAATCCCTATGCATAGGAAGTGGGTTAGGCTAAAATGTGCTAGTCATATTCTTCATGATGCTCTCTTTATGTTTCAATTCTTATCTTTTATGTGGGCATCATTGAAATCATCATGCCTAGGTAGGGGCGTTAAACGTTAGCGCGTGTTGGGAGGCTACCCAATTTTATTTTAGTTTCTTGCTTTTTGGTTCTGTTTAGGAATAAATAATCCATCTAGCTTCTGGTTAGATGTGGTTTTATGTTTTAATTAGTGTTTGTGCCAAGTAGAACCTTTGGGAAGACTTGGGTGAAGTCTTTATGATCATGCTGTAAAAAACAGAAACTTTAGCGCTCGCGAGATTAGCTAGAACGTTTTACTGGAGAGTGATATTTAGTTGATTCTTTTGCAGATGATTACTAGACAAATTCCTCAGGTCCACCAATTTATTTTAGAATTTTTGGAGTTCCATAAGTTTGCGTTAGTTACAGATTACTACAGACTGTTCTGTTTTTGACAGATTCTGTTTTCTATGTGTTGTTTGCTTATTTTGATGACTCTATGGCTAGTAAAATAGTTTTTAAACCATAGAGAAGTTGGAATACAGTAGGTTTAACACCAATATAAATAAAGAATGAGTTCATTACAGTACCTTGAAGTGGTGTTTTGTTTTCTTTCGCCAACGGAGCTCACGAGTTTTCTGTTAAGTTTTGTGTTGTGAAGTTTTCAAGTTTTGGGTAAAGATTCGATGGACTATGGAATAAGGAGTGGTAAGAGCCTAAGCTTGGGGATGCCCAAGGCACCCCAAGGCAATATTCAATGACAACCAAGAGCCTAAGCTTGGGGATGCCCCCGGAAGGCATCCCCTCTTTCGTCTTCGTTCATCGGTAACTTTACTTGGAGCTATATTTTTATTCGCCACATGATATGTGTTTTGCTTGGAGCGTCATTTTATTTTTTTAGTGTTTGCTTGATGTTAGTTAGAATAATGTTTTGCAGCTTTAATTTCAATAAAAAAGGTCAAGGATAGCCTTTGGCATGCTTATTTTGCTAGTATACATGTTGCTGTTTGAAAACAGAAAGTTTACCGCTGTTGCAAAAATTCCCTAGAAAAGTCAGAGAATGGCATAACGTTGAATCTTTTTGCATATTAAGCTCTGATAAATTTATTACAGTGGGAATTTTAGTTCATAATTTTTTGGAGTCAGGGAAGTATTGTTACTCTTGCATTCTTTACAGACTGTACTGTTTTGGCAGATTGCTGTTATGGTTGCATTGTTTGCATATGTTTGCTTGTTTAATGATTCTATTTGAGGATAGGAGTATTAAATATGAAGAGGTATTTAGTATTCAATGTTGAATAATTATTTTAGTGATTTGCTACAGTAGAATGTCATAAATCTAAAATTATATATGTTTCGTTTGCTTATCCCATGGGGAGTAATGACTTCACATCTAATAAGTAGAGGTTGTACATTTATTGACGGTTAGCAACCATTGTATTAGTCATTTGAACAATTCATGAAAGAATATTGAAGGAAGAGAGATTTCACATATAAATATATTATCATAGACATCTTTTATAATTGAGAGCACTCATTAAGTATGACATGCTAAAGAGTTGATGTTGGACAAGGAAGACAACATAATGGGTTATGTTTTCTCACATCTCAGTTAAAGTATATTGTCATGAATCATTCAAACATGTTGAGCTTGCCTTTCCTCCTCATGCTAGCCAAAAATTCCTAGCACCAAGTAGAGATACTACTTGTGCTTCCAAATATCCTTAAACCTAGTTTTGCCATGAGAGTCCACCATATCTACCAATGGATTGAGTAAGATCCTTCAAGTAAGTTGTCATTGGTGCAAGCAATAAAAATTGCTCTTTAAATATGCATGACTTATTAGTGTGGAGAAAATAAGCTTTGTACGAACTTGTTATGGAAGCAATAAAAGCGACGGACTGCATAATAAAGATCCATATACAAGGGGCAATATAATGTGACGTTCTTTCGCATTAAGATTTTGTGTATCCAACCCTAAAAGCGCATGGCAACCTCTGCTTCCCTCTGCGAAGGGCCTATCTTTTACGTTATGTCTTTTACTTTATGCAAGAGTCAAGGTGATCTTCACCTTTCCCTTTTTTCATTTTATCCTTTGGCAAGCACTTGGTGTTAGGGTGATCCTGATATATATATCCAATTGGATGTACGTTAGCATGAACTATTATTGTTGACATCACCCAAAGGTGAATACGTTTGGAGGCAACATTATAAGCCCCAATCTTTCTCTGTGTCTGATTAAAACTCCATAACCACAAGTATTGCGTGAGTGTTAGCAATTGTAGAAGACTATATGATAGTTGAGTATGTAGAGTTTGTTATTCCTGAAAATAAGATGAATTGCAATTGTTTGATGACTGAGAATGAAGTTTGCTAGTTTTCAAGAAAGTTTATGGTCTATGCTTTGACATGTGAATTGCTTGTTACTTTATCGTGAAAAAGTTTTATGAGATGAACTACTGTTATGACATATTATCATGCTAGAAAAGGTGATTGAAATTATCATTGATCAAACTTGTGCACCTTCTAGCATTCACACTTCATAAATTCTTTCTTTATCATTTACCTACTCGAGGACGAGTAGGAATTAGCGCCCAGGCAGCGAGGCCCGAGCGACCAACGGAGCAACGGCGCCCGAGTTGAGGCATCCGACGAGCATGACGCAGCCGTCCCGACGCAGCCAAGGACGAGGCCGGTGAGGTAGACCACCGGGTCGCCGTGCAGACGCGGCGGAGGTGGGTGGTGTCGATCAATTGGCGGGCCGGCACGCGACCGGCGGCTATGATTGGCCGTCGCATGGCGCGAGGCCGCCGGGTGGAGGCGATGCAGGTGTCTCGGTCGGAGAGGGCGCAGACGGTCGGCGTAGATCGACGGGCGGGCCGGCGCGCAGACGACGGCCATGAGGGTCCGCCTATCACTCGAGGCCGCGGGGTCGGTGAAGGAGCCGTCCGGTCGCGACGGTGTTGGAGTAGAGGAGCACGGAGGTCAATGGCGGCAGCGGGCGACGCAAACCGATCAAGCAGATCGGAAAACCAAAAATAAAAACGCCAATCAAAACGACCGGCGAGAGAGTGAAAAAACCCGGAGCAAAGGGCTCGGGAAAAAGACTCTCTAGGGCAGCCGTCCAACACGGTCGTCGGACGAACCCTAGGTACGGGCGGCGCGGCCCCCGGCGGCGGTCATGGCGGCCGACCGCCCCGGGGGCGGCGCGCGGGTGCGGAATCGGTGGCGGCTAGGGTTTGGATCGTGATTAGGCTGATACCATGTTAGAAGAGATAGAGAGGGTTTGGTGGAATAATTCGTTGTATTGCTTGAGCCTCGTGGGCATATATATATAGGAGTACAAAGACCAACTTGGAGTACAAGACAAGACAGAACCAAATCCTAGTCTATCCTATACTTCCTAATAATACTTATACTCAACAGCCCGGAACCCTGGCAGTCCAAAGCTTGTCTCCTCCGTAGGACCGATGTCACCGCGTGCCGCCCCTTCAGCTGGCCGTGTTGTGCCTAGCTCGGCTATTTAAGCCGACCGCCAACACCGATACCCTACCCTTCCACATTTTCCTCCTCCCGTCCGTCGCTGCCGTCACTTTCCACTCCCCATCCGCCAACACTAGTAGCCATGCCCCCATGCCGCCGGATAAGGGCCTACCCATTTCTAAAGTCGGAGTGTCGGCTGCATCTCCTTGAGCAGATTCGGACAAGGCGCGAAGCCCGGACCGCCGTGGGGCTACCTTCGGATGCAGTGGATCCGGAGAAGGAGTTGGAGGAGGAGGTGGAGGATGTGGGGGACGCTGGGGATGCGGATTCCGCATGCAGAATAGTAGGCCATCATCGATTCCTTCCGCTCGGAGTCGGATGCGGAGGCGAGACGCCATCGCCGGCAAGAGATGGAGGCACAACACGCCGCAGAGGAGGAGGATATGTTCGCCTACATGGACAAGGTCGAGCAGGGGGTGTAGGAGTTGGAGCCCTCCTACGCACCCGTCCACCCGGCGTCCGGCACCGATGTTGTGGTCATCTCCGACGACGAAGCTTAGTTAGGGTAGTACGTAGTATGTAGTACATAGGATTTTTTATGCATGCTTTGTATGGATTTAGGAGTTGAAATATGAAAGAGTCGGATGCAGAGTACCTAATTTAAAGGCATGACCGGTCACTTTCTGCGACGCATCCGATTGCGTCTGCGGGCATTTGAAGGATCGAATTTATCAACTCCGACTGTAGATGCTCTATTCCGCTCGTTCTTTGGTTAGAAACCTTCAACAGCCGGGAAAACTCGCTGTCATCGGTCATCCATGACACCTTCAAGCTATGGAAGCAAGCGCGTAGTTCGGTAGTTGCACCCACGCGATTGATGAGATAATTCTGACTGGTGTTCAAGAGCACTTCCCTTCGTTCCGTGGCGGTTGATGCCACGATTAAAGCATCTGACACCGGATCCCACAAATCCGCCCTCAAACTATAGGACGACCTGACGAAAAAATGCCACCTAACCAGGCGTCTCATATTCAACCCAAACGTTTAGATTGATCGGTACTCCCATATATCCAAGTCATATGTGGGTTGGGTATGGGAAGGCCGGACGTGTTCAGATACACCTGTCATGTCAGATCCGCCCCACCCCGACCCACCAGATCTCACATAAATTAGACCCTATCCGAACTCCGGACAAAACACTAGCCGCATTCCCATCCACTTCACTCCCCATTAGTTCACTGCTATCCATCCACAAGCTTTCGTTCGACGATCACCGACCGTCTCCGGCATGGCGGGCAGCAATCCGAGTCCTACACCTCCGGATCCATTGACTTGGAGATCGTCCCACATGACCCTGAGGAGGAAATGATGGCTATCCTCCTGGCACTGCGCCACTCTCGGGAGGAGGCTGCCCAACGGCAATGATCGGACTCCTTCCGATGGGAGTCCATTGCGTTTGCACAAATGATGCATGGATCCGGCGCGAGGTGTGCCGTTGCTGCCTCATCGGAGGCGGTGCGGCCTGTTTGGCATCCCAATGCGCTGGCGGATGCGTAACCGCTACGTTGGCGTGCCGAGGCATAGGTGAATGCATGGGTGTCGTCCGACGCAAGTATGGTGTGGCACGCTGTGCTAGGCGGCGGATGCCCTCGTGGCGGATGTTGGCAAGGCGGAGTTGCACTCTCCGGCGCCATGTATGGTGTATGGCCACCCCGAGCGCCACAACCCCATCATGGTGGACGTCGCCGGCTCCTCCCACAACGGATCCATCATTGATCTCACGTCCATCAACACCTTGAAGGCTCCGGACTCTGGCGAGGAAGAGTAGGATATGGGAGACGGTGGCGCCTTGAGTCCAATGAGCCGGTGCATGTCCCATATCCTACTCTACTTCGCCGGCGATCGGAGCAACACTTCGATGGGCGCAGCCGGCCGCCGAACATGGGCACGACGGAGCCAGAGCTTTGCTTAGATTAGGTTTCACGTGCGTGTAATAATATAGATTCGATGATTTAAAAATGGTGTTTGTGGTTATGGAATCAACGTGTCCGAAGATGTTTGGGAGCCGGATTTTGATGTTTGTGGTTGTAGATGCTCTTAAAGCCCTATATAGAGTGAAAAATGGTAGCCTGAAACGAGTAGTCTATTAGTGAGGTGTGGTGGGGTGGTTCTTGCTGCTTAGAGAAGACGGTCATTTCCATATAATCTGGTGCGCATGCACCCGAATTCACAGAAGAGAAGACGACATGCGAGTCGTAGTTTTTTTGGAACGAAGACGCTAGAAGCGTCCGGTTTTAAATTAATAAAGCCACTAGGCCACCGTCACAATAGTTTATAGGTTTTACGGACCAAAAGTAATCAAACATGAAAGTACGAAGAGGCATCAAGGAGCCAGGGTTACAACAAGCGATCAACAACATAGTTCACACCCCTATCCTTGCGGCTATCTCTCAACCAAAATGAGAGACCATCTATGGGGGCTGATGCGTGGTCGTCAAAGTGCTTCTAATCTTCTCCATGGCCTTCGACATTTGCTCGGCATCGCGGTGCTTTTTCAACGGTGTCCACATCTGTAAGAAGAGATGACATTTAAAGATAACATTAGCGGGGTAAGCAGGGAACTTCTTTTCAATCGTCATTTTGTTTCTAATAGTCCACAAAGCCCATAATAGCGCCCCTACGCATCGCCAAACAATACGACCACTTGTTTCTTTCTGGTGCTGGTGTCGCAAAGACGCATCTCTCACTTACTTGTTTCTGCCGAAAACTCACAGACGTAATTAAACGCAGCTCGATCGGATCGATTTCTACGACGCCGATTGATTGATTGCAAAAGGGAAGAAGGCGTCTGTTCTACGTTCTGCTTGGATTTGAGTTGATATGATTGCCGGAGGAGATTGCACGTATATTTCTACCTCTAGGAACCAGCCATGCATGCCAAAACCTTACTGCGTGGTGATTGTTATGAGTCGTGGTTAATTTCTTCCAAGAGGTCCGTCGTCTGTTCACGAGTATGCCACGTGCGTGCGCTCGGCCTCAATCAGCATGCGTACCAACAACCAACATTTCACCCGACCGGCTGCATCTTTGGTTTCCAGCCAGCCATGCGTTCGCCCTGCCAATCCAGAGAGATGCCACATCTAGAGGCTTCTGTCCCATATAAAAGCCTTCGCACATCCGCTCCGGCCGCAGCATCACATAGCACAAGACGTAGCAACCATCCATCTCTTGCTGCATCCTCATCCAAGGAACACTTGCTGCGTCCTGATCCAAGCGCACGCGCGACAAGTTAACAACTTAATTAGATCCATCACTGAGACGATGGATAGCCTCGACACAAAACCGGCGGCCGGCGCCGAAGGTTGCAGCTTTCAGCCGCTCAACCCAGAAGACGTGCGCGCATACCTCTACAAGGCCGTCGACTTCATCACGGATTACTACACCAGCATCGAGTCCATGCCGGTGCTCCCCCACGTGAAGCCAGGCTACCTGCAGGAGGAGCTTATGGCCTCCCCGCCAGAACACTCGGCTCCCTTCGACGTCACCATGAAGGAGCTGAGGACATCCGTCGTCCCCGGGATGACGCACTGGGCTAGCCCTAACTTTTTCGCGTTCTTCCCGTCCACCAACAGCGCCGCAGCCATCGCGGGGGAGTTAATCGCCTCGGCCATGAACACCGTAGGGTTCACGTGGCAGGCGGCTCCTGCGGCCACCGAGGTGGAGGTGCTCGCGCTGGACTGGCTCGCGCAGCTCCTGCGCCTGCCAGCTAGCTTCATGAACCGCACTAGCGCGCGGCATGGCACCGGCGGCGGAGTCATCCTTGGGACCACCAGTGAGGCCATGTGTTACGGTCTCTACCTCTATTAACTCGAATCCATGGCGGTACAGGAAGAATTGGGGGTAGGAGAGGTGAGATTGGATACAGGAGAGGTAGGGTTCGGGGGAGGAAGGAAGAGCAGGGAAGGGGAAAGTTACAACTTCAGATTGTTCTCGATCCCCCACACACACAGCCGCCCGCTGGCTTATCCGCCCAGCTCCCAGGTGGACGGGTCGAACCGCCGATTGGGCCTTCGTCTTCTCTTGGGCTGGCCTTCCTTGTCCTCCTGGGCTCGGCCCGTGTCCGCATCCGTGACATTCTCCCCGCCTTCAGCACCGGCTTGACCCCAAGCCGCAGCCCCCGGGAACCGACTGTGGAGCTCGAAGTAGTCTTCCCACGACGCCAATGATGCTGGTTGCGACGCCCACTTGATCAGCACTCGAGGTATCTTGGCCGCTCCTCTGGTGACAACCCGGCACTCCAAGACTTGTTCCGGGATGGCCGGCACAGAGTGCTCCTTGGGTGGTGCAGGCAGTTCCGGTTGTACCGTGGTTGCTGGTGGCAGAGCTCCGCGAAGAAGTGATACATGAAACACTGGATGGACCTTGCTTGACTCTGGAAGTTGCAGACGGTAGGCAACGGCTCCGATGCGAGCTGTGACCTGGAAGGGACCAAAGTAACGGAAGGATAGTTTATGATTAGCACGTTCTGCAACCGAAACCTGGACATAAGGCTGGAGCTTGACGAACACCCAATCCCCCACGGCAAACTCGCGCTCAGACCGGTGCTTGTCTGCTTGGTCCTTCATTCGCTGGCGGGCTCGCTCCAGATGTTGTTTGAGCAAGTCTGTCACCAGGGCGCGTTCGTGCATCCAAACAGAGAGGTCCGGCGGAGCAGCTGCAGATGCATCCAGAATGCCGAAATGCCGAGGAGGGTGGCCGTAAAGCATTTCAAAAGGAGACATCCCAAGTGCAGAATGCAGCGATGTATTGTACCAGAACTCTGCCTGATGTATCCATTGAAACCAGCGGTGTGGGTAGGCATGGACAAAGCAGCGGAGGTAGGCCTCCAGACACTGATTAACCCGCTCGGTAGTGCCATCTGTCTGAGGATGATAGGCCGAGGACATACGCAGTTCTGTGCCAGCTTGACGAAACAGTTCTCGCCACAATTTACTGGTAAAAATGCGATCTCTGTCAGACACCAGAGCATAAGGCAGCCCATGATATTTGTAGACATTAGTCATGTAAGCAGACGCCACTTGGACGGCCGAGAAGGGGTGTGCCAGCGGCACAAAATGGGCATATCTTGTCAGTTTGTCCACAACCACCATGATGCAGCTGTATCCCCTCGACATGGGCAATCCTTCGAGAAAGTCAAGTGTAACAGTATGCCAAGGGTGCGCTGGCACCTCCAGTGGTTCGAGCAGTCCCGGAGTGCGAACATGTTCTGGTTTAGCTTGTTTGCAAACTGCACACTCGGACACAAACTTCACCACTGCTGCCTTCATACCAGACCAGGCAAACAACCTTTTGAGCCGGTCGTAGGTCACATGTATACCTGAGTGCCCACCCGAGGGACTGGAATGCATGGATCTGAGGATCATATCCTGTGCTGCCGTGTTTGATCCAAGCCACACGCGACCTTTATACCGGATGACACCATCCCGCACTGTATAGGGTGCTGAAGGGTCTGAGACACCACTATATTTCTGCAACAGGTCACAAGCCTGGGAATCAGATTGATATCCGCGGGTGATGTCCTCTAGCCAAGAGGGTAGCGCCACAGAAATAGCCAACAAGGCGCCATCACGACGCGACAAGGCATCCGCTGCTCGGTTCTCAACCCCTTTCTTGTATACAATGCGGTACTGTAATCCCAACAGTTTGGTGAGGGCACGACGCTGCCAAGACGTGGTGAGACGCTGATCATCCAGATGAGAAAGACTGCGTTGGTCAGTGCGGATAATGAATTCCCCAGTTTGCAAGTAGGGCCGCCAATGATCGACTGCCATCAACACTGCCATAAACTCCTTCTCATAAGCAGACAACCCTTGGTTTCGAGGACCTAATGCCTTGCTGAAGAATGCCAACGGGTGGCCGGCTTGCATCAACACAGCACCCACACCAGTGTTAGAAGCATCTGTTTCGACCTCAAATGGAAGATCAAACCGCGGTAGTGCAAGGACGGGGGCTGTGATCAAAGCCTGCTTGAGATGTTGGAACGCTGATTCTGCTTCCTCACTCCATACAAAAACAGCCCCTTTTTTAACAGATTGGTCAATGAGCGACTGATAATGCCAAAGTTGCGGACAAATCGTCGATAGTAACCTGCCAGCCCAAGAAACCCACGAACCTCCCTGGCATTTGTGGGTGTCGGACAGTCCTTCACGGCTGCAATATTCTTATCGTCAGTCGACACCCCAGCTGCGCTGATGACATGCCCCAAATAGGTGAGCTTTGGCTGTGCAAATTTACATTTGGACATCTTGAGGTAAAATTTGTGCTTGGCCAGCAACTGAAACACTTGTCGCAATAACTCGCAATGTCGTTCAAGAGTAGCGCTGTGCACCAAGATATCGTCAATGAACACCAGAACACCCTTGCGTAACAAGGGAGATAGCACGATATTCATGGTGCCCTGGAAAGTGGATGGACCACCAGTCACACCATTAGGCATCACTTTGAACTCATAGTGCCCGTGGTGCGTTTTGAAAGCAGTCTTGAATTCTTCGCCTGGCTTCATGCGAATTTGATGGAACCCGGAACGCAGGTCTAAGCTGGTAAACCAAACAGAACCGCTCAGCTCATCAAGGAGTTCTTCTATAATGGGCAGAGGGAAGCGATTCTTGATGGTAGTAGCATTTAGTCGTCGGAAGTCAATACAGAACCTCCAGGTCAAATCCTTCTTCTGGACTAGTAACACAGTAGCAGCATAGGGACTGCAACTATGTTGGATGATTCCTTGTTTGATCATTTCTGCAACTTGTCGCTCAATTTCGTCCTTTTGGGTTGGAGTATAGCGATAAGGACGCAAGTTGACTGGTTGAGCTCCTGGAATCAGCGGAATGGTGTGATCGAATGCTCGGTGAGGAGGTAATCCTGTTGGTGGTTCAAAGAGATGGGCAAACTGTTGTAGCAAAAGAGAGACTGAATCCGGAATGCCATCCCCTTCTGCTGAAGCTTCGACTGCACATAGCTGAATAACCTGATGCACATCATTACAATCCAACAGGGCATGAAATTGAGCAGGAGACAACTGATAGCACTGCTGGACATTGGGTTGAACCCCCACCAATTGTACCTCCCTTCCGTGATGTAAGAACCGAAGTTGCTTGCGACCCCAATGCACATCCATAGGGCTGTGCTTTTCTAGCCAATCCATGCCAACAATCATATCGTAACATCCGAGCGGTAACACCTTCAAAGTAGAACAAAACTTGTGTCCTTGTACCCACCAGTCACAGTTCGGCACCTCTTGAGCACAGCAAAGTTGGCCACCATCAGCAATCCGCACCCGAAGTGGGTGCTTAGCTGCCACTACACCATTCAAACGGGCAGCCAGAGTGTCACTGACAAAACTATGGGAACTGCCCGAATCAATCAACATGAGCACTTTCTGTCCTTGGATAGAGCCATGCAGTCGGACCGTTTGAGGTGCTACTGTACCATCCAAAGCTGCTTTAGAGATAGTGTGACATTCACTGGCGGAGTCTGGAGCTTCAGATGCCGCGTCGAAACCTGAGATGCCAAGCACATCAAACAATTCCTGTACCACGTGCAGCTGCACAGCCGTGGCGCATTTGTGCTCGCGCGACCATTTCTCCCCACACAGGTAACAAAGACCACGCGCACGTCGGTATGCTCGTAGTGTGGTTAGCCTTTCATCAGTGGAAGTAGAAGAGCGCGCCATATCATTGGGCGCTACTCGTCTTTCTTCAACAGCCGGCATGGGTGGAGGTGGCCGTCCAGGTGGAGGAGGTAGTGGCATGGCGCCACGCAAATGAGAGCGCCCCCCAGTGCCGTTGTCCATACGCCTGGGCTCCCGACGTTTGGAAATCTCCAAGGCTTCTTCCTGCAGGTATGCCAAAGAAATAGCAGTATCCAAATCACGGGGATTGTGAACAATGACAACAACTCTAATCTCATCCTTAAGACCATCAACAAAGCGAGAAGGAAACAGAGTAGGATCCCAGGAAGTACTATGAGCTAACAGCGAGTGCATGAGATCATTGAATTTGGTGGTGTAGTCGGACACAGAGTCGGTCTGTCGAAGATGAAATAACTGACGCAAAAGAGAATTAAACTCATTTCGCTCGAATTGCTCACAGACTAGAGAGCAGAAAGCTTCCCACTCCATATGGCGAAGATCGAAACCCCCGTTCTCAAGCCATATCATTGCGGCACCCGAAAAGTGCATGGATGCGGTGTCAACCCACAACTCCGGATCAAGATGGAACACTCGAAAATATGACTCACAGTTCCGCTTCCAACTGCGTGGACGTTCGCCCCAAAACGGAGGGAAATCCAATTTGGGTCGGGGTAGCATGGAGGAACGCAGGCGCTGGGGACTGCCTGAGCGAGATGAATGGTGTGTGCGGGACGGACCAAACGAAAACGACCGGGGTTCAGGTGCACGCGCGAGAGGACGAGAACGGAATTCGGACGATGGCAACGTACCCGTGACCGGAGGTGGAACAAGGGTAGTCACTACCCCGGTTCGCAGCCCCCCGGTGATCATGTCGTCGCGGCGGCCATCGGGCCTGGAGTCGCTGGCAGAAGGCGCAGATGTTTCGCCTTGCCGTGGAATCAGCGGCGGAAGATCAACTGGCTTGAGCGCTAGCGCTGGATGCTTGATGACGGAATCCAAGTCGCGCCGTACCCCGCTCAGATCCGAACGCAGATCGGCGACGGACTGCTCGAGCGTTGGTCGCCACTCCGCCAGATCGAGCACCGACGGCTTGATCTCCTCAAACAAGGTCGTGGATGCCGCTACCGCCTTCTGGATCGAGGCGTTCTGCTCCTGGATCAGCTTGAGAGTGGCGGCGAGCTCATCGACCCGCTGCTCCATTTGGGCGGTGTGGCGCTGCTGGCGCGTGGAGAAAGTGGGTTTTTGGAGGTAATCTGGCAAATCTGATACCATATGTTACGGTCTCTACCTCTATTAACTCGAATCCATGGCGGTACAGGAAGAATTTGTTGGGGAACGTTGCAGAAAATTAAAATTTTCCTACGGTTTCACCAAGATCTATCTATGAGTTCATCTAAGCAACGAGTCAAGAGAGAGAGTTTGCATCTACATACCACTTGTAGATCGAGTACGGAAGCGTTCGAGGGAGTGGTGATGATGGAGTCGTTCCCAACGTGATTCCTATCACCGATGACCAAAGCGCTGAAAGGACAACACCTCCGCGTTCAACACACGTACGGGACGATGGAGTCTCCTCCGTCTTGATCCAGCAAGGATGAAGGAGAGGTTGAGGAAGACAACTCCAATGGCAGCACGACGGCGTGGTGCAATTGGTACAGCAGTTCTCCGACAGGGCTTCGCCAAGCTCACACGGAGAAAGAGAGGAGTTGGGGAGGGGAGGGGCTGCGCCTTCAATTGTGTGTTGCAGCCCTCCCCTCACCCCTCTATATATAGGAGAGAGGGGGCAAGGGGGCCGGCCCTCTAGGGAAAACCTAGGGGGGGCGGCCAAGGGAGGAGGAAAAGGGGTGGCTTGCCCCCCAAGCTAGGGGGCGCCCCCTTTGCCCTTTAGGGTTTCCCCTCCCCAAGCCCTAGCCGCATGGGCCTAGGTGGGGAGGCGCGCCCAGCCCACCAGGGGCTGGCTCCCTCTCCCACTTAGCCCATGTGGCCCCCCCGGGAGGGGTGGCCCCTCCCGGTGGACCTCCGAAAACCTCCCGGTGGCCCCGGTACTTTACCGGCATGCCCTCGAAACTTTCCGGAGTCCGTTTAACCACTTTCCATATATAAATCTTTACCTCCGGACCATTCCGGAACTCCTCGTGACGTCCGGGATCTCATCCGGGACTCCGAACAACATTCGGTAATCACATACTTGTCTTCCTAATAACCCTAGCGTCACCGCACCTTATGTGTAGACCCTACGGGTTCGGAGACATCTGAGACATGACCGAGGCGACCTCGGTCAATAACCAACAGCGGGATCTGGATACCCATGTTGGCTCCACATACTCCTCGATGTTGTCATCGGATGAACCACGATGTCAAGGGTTCAAGCAACCCGTATTCTATTCCCTTTGTCGACGGTATGTTACTTGCCCGAGACTCGATCGTCGGTATCCCAATACCTCGTTGAGTCTCGTTACGGCAAGTCACTTTACTCGCACCGTAATGCATGATCCGTGACCGGACACTTGGTCACCTTGAGCTCATTATGATGATGCATTACCGAGTGGGCCCGGTGATACCTCTCCGTGTCACGGAGTGACAAATCCTGTCTCGATCCGTGTCAACCCAGAGACACTTTCGGAGATACCTGTAGTGCACCTTTATAGTCACCCGATTACGTTGTGGACGTTTGGTACACCAAAGCACTCCTACGGTATCCGGGAGTTACGATCTCATGGTCTAAGGAAGAGATACTTGACATTGGAAAAGCTCTAGCAAAAGCGAACTACGATCTTGTGCTATGCTTAGGATTGGGTCTTGTCCATCACGTCATTCTCCTAATGATGTGATCCCGTTATCAATGACATCCGATGTCCATAGTCGAAACCATGACTATCTGTTGACCAACGAGCTAGTCAACTAGAGGCTTACTAGGGACGTATTGTAGTCTATGTATTCACACGTGTATTACGATTTCGGATAATACAGTTATAGCATGAATAAAAGACAATTATCATGAACAAGGAAATATAATAATAATGCTTTTATTATTGCCTCTAGGGCATATTTCCAACAGTCTCCCACTTGCACTAGAGTCAATAATCTAGTTACATTGTGATGAATCGAACACCCATAGAGTTCGGTGTTGATCATGTTTTGCCCATGAGAGAGGTTTAGTCAACGGATCTGCGACATTCAGATCCGTATGCACTTTACAAATTTCTATATCTCCATCTTGAACATTTTCACGGATGGAGTTGAAGCGGCGCTTGATGCGCTGGTCTTCTTGTGAAACCTGGGCTCCTTGGCAAGGGCAATAGCTCCGGTGTTGTCACGAGAAGAGTTTGATCGGCCCCGACGCATTGGGTATGACTCCTAGGTCGGTGATGAACTCCTTCACCCAAATTGCTTCATGCGCTGCCTCCGAGGCTGCCATGTACTCCGCTTCACATGTAGATCCCGCCACGACGCTTCGCTTGCAGCTGCACCAGCTTCTCGATCCACCATTCAACATATACACGTATCCGGTTTGTGACTTAGAGTCATCAGATCGTGTCGAAGCTAGCGTCGGCGTAACCCTTCTGACGAGCTCTTCGTCACCTCCATAAACGAAACATGTCCTTTGTCCTTTTCAGGTACTTTAGGATATTCTTGACCGCTGTCCGGTGTTCCTTGCGGGATTACTTTGGTACCTTCCTACCAAACTTACGGCAAGGTTTACATCAGGTCTGGTACACAGCATGGCATACATAATAGATCCTATGGCTGAGGCATAGGGATGACACTCATCTCTTCTTTATCTTTTGCGTGGTCGGGCATTGAGCTGAGCTCAATCTCACACCTTGCGATGAGGCAAGAATCCTTTCTTGGACTGATCCATTTTGAACTTCTTCAAAATCTTATCAAGGTATGTGCTTTGTGAAAGACCTATGAGGCGTCTCGATCTATCTCTATAGATCTTGATGCCTAATATATAAGCAGCTTCTCCAAGGTCCTTCATTGAAAACTTTTATTCAAGTAGGCCTTAATGCTGTCCAAGAGTTCTATATCATTTCCCATCAAAAGTATGTCATCTACATATAATATGAGAAATGCTACAGAGCTCCCACTCACTTTCTTGTAAACGCAGGCTTCTCCATAAGTCTCGCACAAACCAAACGCTTTGATCATCTCATCAAAGCGAATGTTCCAACTCGAGATGCTTGCACCAGCCCATAAATGGAGCGCTGGAGCTTGCATACTTTGTCGACATTCTTAGGATCGACAAAACCTTCCGGCTGCATCATATACAGCTCTTCCTTAAGATATCCGTTAAGGAACGCTGTTTTGACGTCCATCTGCCATATCTCATAATCATAGTATGCGGCAATTGCTAACATGATTCGGACGGACTTAAGCTTCGCTACGGGTGAGAAAGTCTCATCGTAGTCAATCCCTTGAACTTGTCGATAACCCTTAGCGACAAGTCGAGCTTTATAGACGGTAACATTACCATCCGCGTCTGTCTTCTTCTTAAAGATCCACTTGTTTTCTATCGCTCGCCGATCATCGGGCAAGTCTGTCAAAGTCCATACTTTGTTTTCATACATGGATCCTATCTCGGATTTCATGGCTTCGAGCCATTTGTTGGAATCCGGGCCCGCCATCACTTCTTCATAGTTCGAAGGTTCACCGTTGTCTAACAACATGATTTCCAGGACAGGGTTGCCGTACCACTGCAGTGCGGGCGTGTCCTAGTGGACCTACGAAGTTCAGTAGCAACTTGATCCGAAGTACCTTGATCATCATCATTAATTTCCTCTTCAGTTGGTGTGGGCATCACAGGAACATTTTCCTGAGCTGCACCACTATCCCGTTCAAGAGGTAGTACTTCATCGAGTTCTACTTTCCTCCCACTTACTCCTTTCGAGAGAAACTCTTTTTCCAGAAAGGTTCCGTTCTTGGCAACAAAGATCTTGCCTTCAGATCTAAGGTAGAAGGTATACCCAAGGGTTTCCTTAGGGTATCCTATGAAGACGCATTTTTCCGACTTGGGTTCGAGCATTTCAGGTTGAAGTTTCTTGACATAAGCATCGCATCCCCAAACTTTTAGAAACGACAGCTTAGGTTTCTTCCCAAACCATAATTCATACGGTGTCGTCTCAACGGATTTAGACGGTGCCCTATTTAAAGTGAATGTAGCTATCTCTAGAGCGTATCCCCAAAAAGATAGCGGTAAATCGGTAAGAGACATCATAGATCGTACCATATCCAATAGAGTGCGATTACGACGTTCGGACACACCGTTACGCTGAGGTGTTCCAGGCGGCGTAAGTTGTGAAACGATTCCACATTTTCTTAAGTGTGTGCCAAATTCGTGACTTAAATATTCTCCTCCATGATCTAATCGTAAGAATTTTATCTTTCGGTCACGTTGATTCTCTACCTCATTCTGAAATTCCTTGAACTTTTCAAAGGTCTCAGACTTGTGTTTCATCAAGTAGACATACCCATATCTACTCAAGTCATCTGTGAGAGTGAGAACATAACGATATCCTCCGCGAGCCTCAACACTCATTGGACCGCACACATCGGTATGTATGATTTCCAATAAGTTGGTTGCTCGCTCCATTGTTCCGGAGAACGGAGTCTTGGTCATCTTGCCCATGAGGCATGGTTCGCATGTGTCAAATGATTCATAATCGAGAGACTCTAAAAGTCCATCAGCATGGAGCTTCTTCATGCGCTTGACACCAATGTGACCAAGGCGGCAGTGCCACAAGTATGTGGGACTATCGTTATCAACTTTACATCTTTTGGTATTCACACTATGAACATGTGTAACATTACGTTCGAGATTCACTAAGAATAAACCATTGACTATCGGAGCATGACCATAAAACATTTCTCTCATATAAATAGAACAACCATTATTCTCGGATTTAAATGAGTAGCCATCTCGTATTAAACGAGATCCAGATACAATGTTCATGCTCAAACTTGGCACCAAATAGCAATTATTAAGGTTTATAACTAATCCCGTAGGTAAATGTAGAGGTAGCGTGCCGACGGCGATCACATCGACTCTGGAACCATTCCCGACGCGCATCGTCACCTCGTCCTTCGCCAGTCTCCGCTTATTCCGCAGCTCCTGTTGTGAGTTATAAATATGAGCAACGGCACCGGTATCAAATACCCAGGAGTTACTACGAGTACTGGTAAGGTACACATCAATTACATGTATATCAAATATACCTTTAGTGTTGCCGGCCTTCTTGTCCGCTAAGTATTTGGGGCAGTTCCGCTTTCAGTGGCCCTTCCCCTTGCAATAAAAGCACTCAGTCTCAGGCTTGGGTCCATTCTTTGACTTCTTCTTCCCGGCAACTTGCTTACCGGGCGCGGCAACCTCTTTGCCGTCCTTCTTGAAGTTCTTCTTGCCCTTGCCCTTCTTGAACTTAGTGGTCTTATTGACCATCAACACTTGATGTTCTTTCTTGATTTCAACCTCTGCTGATTTCAGCATTGAGAATACTTCGGGAATGGTCTTCACCATCCCCTGCATATTGTAGTTCATCACAAAGCTCTTGTAGCTTGGTGGGAGCGACTGAAGGATTCTGTCAATGACCGCCTCGTCCGGGAGGTTTATGTCCAGCTGGGACAGGCGGTGATGCAACCCAGACATTTTGAGTATGTGCTCACTGACAGAACTGTTTTCCTCCATCTTACAACTATAGAACTTGTCGGAGACTTCATATCTCTCGACCCGGGCATGAGCTTGAAAAACCAGTTTCAGCTCCTCAAACATCTCATATGCTCCGTGTTGCTCAAAACGCTTTTGGAGCCCCGGTTCTAGGCTGTAAAGCATGCCGCACTGAACGAGGGAGTAATCATCAGCACGAGACTGCCAAGCGTTCATAACGTCTTGGTTCTCTGGGATGGGTGCTTCACCTAGCGGTGCTTCTAGGACATATTGTTTCTTGGCGGCTATGAGGATAATCCTCAAGTTCCGGACCCAGTCCGCATAGTTGCTGCCATCATCTTTCAGCTTGGTTTTCTCTAGGAACGCATTGAAGTTCATGGTGATATGAGCGTTGGCCATTTGATCTACAAGACATATTATGCAAAAGTTTTAGACTAAGTTCATGATAATAAAGTTCATCTAATCAAATTAAAATGAACTCCCACTCAGATTAGACATCCCTCTAGTCATCTAAGTGTTACACGATCCGAGTCGACTAGGCCGTGTCCGATCATCACGTGAGACGGACTAGTCATCGTCGGTGAACATTCTCATGTTGATCGTATCTTCCATACGACTCGTGTTCGACCTTTCGGTCTCCGTGTTCCGTGGCCATGTCTGTACATGCTAGGCTCGTCAAGTTAACCCTAAGTGTTTCTGCGTGTGTAAATCTGTCTTACACCCGTTGTATGTGAACGTAAGAATCCATCACACCCGATCATCACGTGGTGCTTAGAAGCGATTTAACTGTAGCAGCGGTGCACAGTTAGGGAGAACACTTCTTGAAATTGTTTAAGGGATCATCTTATTTACTACCGTCGTTCTAAGTAAACAAGATGCATAAACATAATAAACATCACATGCAATTATAAAGTAGTGACATGATATGGCCAATATCATATAGCTCCTTTGATCTTCATCTTCGGGGCTCCATGATCATCCTGTCACCGGCATGACACCATGATCTCCATCATCATGATCTCCATCATCGTGTCTTCATGAAGTTGTCACGCCAACGACTACTTCTACTTCTATGGCTAACGCGTTTAGCGATAAAGTAAAGTAAGTTACATGGCGTTCTTCAATGACACGCAGGTCATACAAAAATAAAGACAACTCCTATGGCTCCTGCCGGTTGTCATACTCATCGACATGCAGGTCGTGATTCCTATTACAAGAACATGATCTCATACATCACAATATATCATCATTCATCACAACTTGGCCATATCACATCACATGACAATTGCTACAAAAACAAGTTAGACGTCCTCTAATTGTTGTTGCATCTTTTACGTGGCTGCAATTGGGTTCTAGCAAGAACGTTTTCTTACCTACGAATAACCACAACGTGATCTTGTCAACTTCTATTTACCCTTCATAAGGACCCTGTTCATCGAATCCGCTCCAACTAAAGTGGGAGAGACAGACACCCGCCAGCCACCTTATGCAACTAGTGCATGTTAGTCGGTGGAACCGGTCTCACGTAAGCGTACGTGTAAGGTTGGTCCAGGCCGCTTCATCCCACAATACCGCGGAAGCAAGATACGACTAGTAACGGCAAGCAAGTTGACAAGATCCACGCCCACAACAAAATTGTGTTCTACTCGTGCAAAGAGAACTACTCATAGACCTAGCTCATGATGCCACTGTTGGGGAACGTTGCAGAAAATTAAAATTTTCCTACGGTTTCACCAAGATCTATCTATGAGTTCATCTAAGCAACGAGTCAAGAGAGAGAGTTTGCATCTACATACCACTTGTAGATCGAGTACGGAAGCGTTCGAGGGAGTGGTGATGATGGAGTCGTTCCCAACGTGATTCCGATCACCGATGACCAAAGCGCTGAAAGGACAGCACCTCCGCGTTCAACACACGTACGGGACGATGGCGTCTCCTCCGTCTTGATCCAGCAAGGATGAAGGAGAGGTGGAGGAAGACAACTCCAATGGCAGCACGACGGCGTGGTGCAATTGGTACAGCAATTCTCCGACAGGGCTTCGCCAAGCTCACACGGAGAAAGAGAGGAGTTGGGGAGGGGAGGGGTTGCGCCTTCAATTGTGTGTTGCAGCCCTCCCCTCACCCCTCTATATATAGGAGAGAGGGGGCAAGGGGGCCGGCCCTCTAGGGAAAACCCTAGGGGGGGGGGCGGCCAAGGGAGGAGGAAAAGGGGTGGCTTGCCCCCCAAGCTAGGGGGGCGCCCACTTTGCCCTTTAGGGTTTCCCTCCCAAGCCCTAGCCAAGATGGGCCTAGGTGGGAGGCGCCCAGCCCACCAGGGCTGGCTCCTCTCCCACTTAGCCCATGTGGCCCCCGAGGGGTGGCCCCTCCCGTGGACCTCCAGAACCTCCCGGTGGCCCCGGTACTTTACCGCATGCCCTCAAACTTTCCGAGTCCGTTTAACCACTTTCCATATATAAATCTTTACCTCCGGACCATTCCGAACTCCTCGTGACGTCCGGATCTCATCCGGACTCAACAACATTCGGTAATCACATACTTGTCTTCCTAATAACCCTAGCGCCACCGAACCTTAGTGTGTAGACCCTACGGGTTCGGGAGACATGCGACATGACCGAGACGACTCAGTCAATAACCAACAGCGGATCTGGATACCCATGTTGGCTCCCACATACTCCTCGATGTTGTCATTGGATGAACCACGATGTCAAGGGTTCAAGCAACCCGTATTCTATTCCCTTTGTCGACGGTATGTTACTTGCCCGAGACTCGATCGTCGGTATCCCAATACCTCGTTCAGTCTCGTTACGGCAAGTCACTTTACTCGTACCGTAATGCATGATCCCGTGACCAGACACTTGGTCACCTTGAGCTCATTATGATGATGCATTACCGAGTGGGCCCAGTGATACTCTCCGTAATACGGAGTGACAAATCCCTGTCTCGATCCGTGTCAACCCAATGACACTTTCGGAGATACCGTAGTGCACCTTTATAGTCACCCGATTACGTTGTGACGTTTGGTACACCCAAAGCACTCCTACGGTATCCGGAGTTACACGATCTCATGGTCTAAGGAAGAGATACTTGACATTGGAAAAGCTCTAGCAAAACGAACTACACGATCTTGTGCTATGCTTAGGATTGGGTCTTGTCCATCACGTCATTCTCCTAATGATGTGATCCCGTTGTCAATGACATCCGATGTCCATAGTCAGGAAACCATGACTATCTGTTGACCAACGAGCTAGTCAACTAGAGGCTTACTAGGGACGTATTGTAGTCTATGTATTCACACGTGTATTACGATTTCCGGATAATACAGTTATAGCATGAATAAAAGACAATTATCATGAACAAGGAAATATAATAATAATGCTTTTATTATTGCCTCTAGGGCATATTTCCAACAGAATTGTGGGTAGGAGATGTGAGATTGGATACAGGAGAGGTAGGGTTCGGAGGAGGAAGGAAGAGCAGGGAAGGGGAAAGTTACAACTTCAGATTGTTCTCGATCCCCCACACACACAGCCGCCCGCTGGCTTATCCGCCTAGCTCCCAGGTGGACGGGTCGAACCGCCGATTGGGCCTTCGTCTTCTCTTGGGCTGGCCTTCCTTGTCCTCCTGGGCTCGGCCCGTGTCCGCATCCGTGACACCATGCTTGTCACACTTGTTGCTGCGCGTGATGCGGCGCTGCGCCGGAGTGGCTCACGATGTACGCTAGCAACCAGACACACTCCACGTTCTTCAAGGCATGCCACCTCACCGGCTTCGACCCTGACAACCTCCGATCCATCCCACCGGGCCGGAGACTGACTACGGGCTCGACCCGGCCAAGTTGCTCGAGATCATGCATGCCGACTTTCGTGCCGGCCTCGTGCCAACATACATCTGCGCCACTGTTGGTACCACGTCGTCCAACGCCGTGGACCCGGTGGGTGCAGTTGCGGATGTCGCAGCCATGTTTAATGCATGGGTCCACGTCGATGCTGCCTATGCTGGCAGCGCCTGCATCTGTCCGGAGTTTCGGCACTATATCGACGATGTTGAGCACGTGGACTCCATCAGTATGAGCCCGCACTAGTGGCTGCTCACATGCCTTGACTGCACCTGCTTGTGGGTGCGCGACACGCACCGTCTCACCGACGCACTACAGACGAACCCGGAGTGTCTGAAGAACGACGCTACCGAGTCCGGTGAGACCACCGATCTCAAGGACATGCAAGTCGGTGTGGGCCGCCGCTTCCGTGGGCTCAAGCTGTGGATGGTGATGCGCACCTACGGCACCACCAAGCTTCAGGAGCACATCCGAAGCGATGTCGCTATGGCCAAGGCATTCGAGGAGCTTGTCCGTGCCGATGACCGGTTCGAGATTGTAGTGCCGAGGAACTTCGCCCTGGTATGCTTCAGAATCAGGGCATGTGGAGCCATGACAGAGGAAGTGGCCGATGAGGTAAACCATGTGCTGATGGACCGGCTCAACATTTCAGGGAAGGCCTACCTTGCGCACACGGTGGTCGGTAGCAGGTTCGTTCTACGGTTTGCGGTAGGGTCGTCAGTGCAGGAGGAGCGGCACGTGCGAAGCGTGTGGGAGCTCATCATGAAAACGACCACCGAGATCATCGAGGCTGAGGAGATCATGCAATAACGGAATTGATCAATTAATGTGTTTGATTAATTATTATTGTTTGTGAGGGGTAATAAATAAAATTCTTCCGATGGTGGTGCATGATCCGCCGGCAGTAAGATGTACATGTGCCTACCTCTCTTGACGTGTTCTGAATCTCAGTTTGCATTATTTAGGAGATGAATGTAAATGTATATTTCTAAACCATATACATTCTTATGTGTCTTTAACCTTCTATATAAAAAAATTATGTGTTCACCATTACATCAATTATATGAAGATGATCTAATGGTCATGATTTGTAGATCATGATTTGTTCATATACCATTATGATGACTTGTTATCGGAGTGCACTATTTGACATATTTATGGAGATCTATTTCTTATTGACTGATAAGAAAATAGGTTCCAACAAACTAATAACGGATGTCCCCGGCCCGCCCAAAAAAAATTAACAGGGGATGTTTTGACTGTTGTAAGAATTTTTGTGTATGATTTTTGTGCCTTCTTTCTTGTTGACTATCATATTCTTTCTGAAAACACAAATTCCGTTGGAAATATCTTCAGTTATTACTATTTTGCAAGAATACCAATTAGTTTAACGACCAAATATGTCATTTTTAAGAGACAATAGTAGATCTGTCAATATCGTGGCGATCTTTGTGTGATGTCAAACCAGTAAACATAATTGACTTTTGTGGCTCCTTCTAAGATTGACATGTGCACGAGACATCATGGCGTGCCTTGTCTAGGTGTTGCCCTATTTGCTATCTCATTGAAAATCGATGATTGCTACTTACTAACGTCTATAAGCCCTTATTACTCGAGCATTGCCTAGATTAATTTTAATTTCTTTAATTATTGTTTGACTTTTTGTTTCGTACTTTTGTTTACATACCGTTAGCATGTCCTAATAAAAGGTAGCACCAAATAGAATAATTTCCAGACTCCGGTTTAGATGTAAAATCACAACAAGTCTAGTTGTGGTAGAAGGGAATGACTAACCATAGCTCCTCAAGTTTGACAAATATATAGATGCTACTTCCAGAAAGGTACTACGGTGATCCATGGTCATCAGAAGCTATCATCACCGAGGAAGTAGCCAACTGGATGCGGGCAATCGCACGGAGGCAATGGAGATCAGCTTGTCTGAGGACAGCAGCAACACCTTCAGAGTGTGAACATCAACCATAAAAAAGAGGAGAGTGTATTGCAAATGGACAACAAGGTGATGCCTCTTATCCTTCCTTGCCGCTGATCGTCTTGAGATGTTGATTACATATGAGGCTTGATGTTGTTCTCATGGTTGCACTAGGGTGTCATAGAGTTGCAACCAAGACAACTCTAATCTCAATGGTGCAAGCTCGTGACCATGCCAAGCATGCTCCCCGAATGACTTATCGTCCTCAACTTGGTGCAGGTTCGCAAGAGGCATGGTCTAGAAGTTAACTCTCCCATGCGACGTGGCACACAATCGTCGGGGTTTCGAAAACGAGGGCAAAAATGTGAACTTTAGCAATGATGGATGAGGAGGCAGAGGTAGATGCAAGTTGGCGGTGACGGTTAGGGTTGCCATTTTGGTCCTTATAAAGCCGCAGTGGTAGGACATGTGAGGGCTAATCATCATCTGATTGGTAACTAGCCCACTATCAGAATCAACTGGATCAATCACTACCACATTAACACAATGCATCCTTTATTTGTTCATAACTCATAATTAACCCCATGGAGCAGCTAGCAAAAAATGTATGCTATCTTCGAGCTATGGAAACCGAGAGCAGCGCGGTGAGAGTAACTATAGCGGTGGTGCGTGCGTGAGGAAGTGTCAGATGCAATCTAGTGTTGATAAGATTGCCCTGCTGCTCATTGTAAAGCCACTCGGTTAAGAAGGAGGAGGGGTAACCAAGATATGATCTTTAACCGGCACACAAGCCAAATAAATAGATAAGCTGATGTTCCATTAATGTGTATGTTATTGTTTAATGCCTGGCAAAAATAAGTAAACTTAGCATGGATCGAAGGCCTCACTCGCTCATGAAACACAGCGCGAGTAAGTGAGCATGAGTTAACTGTAAAGAATATTTGGGCTTCGCCCAATATCTAGTTCCAAATAAATCTCAAAAGTTCATGTATGGCAAGAGGTGGAGGTGCAATTGTTAGTTTCACCCCACTAGTGGATGTGGAGTTTCACATCCTTATATATGGAAGACCCTCCACTTCACTAAGTGACTAGTATGGGGAGACAAAGAGAACACCACACTCACACTGGCCTTGCCTTGACGGGCTCGGGCTAGGGTGAAGGCATGCGGCATGTGCATGATCGCGACAAAAGAACGTTCGGTTCTACTATACGCATGACCTATCGGTGACTACCAAAGAGACATTGAACCATGCTAGGGTTTTCCCTCTTCTCGCTTTTGTGCCATCATCGTAATCTACTCCATCCAAGGGGTCTTGTGATCTTGCGCCGAGAGAGGGCGGATAAGGGTTTTGGGAAGCATTTCACACAACTGCTCGTGTTTCTTCACCATGGATCGTCTACCATCTAAGTCAGACGGCGCTGCACACTTCCCTCCCCGTCTATGTTTGTTTCGACCAGTCTTGGCCAACATCAACATCATTTTTGCAACGTGATCTAATCTACTCTTTAGTTATGGTTGCTGTGTGTGTGACGTTGCTGTTGAATCGATCTGGTATGCTCACACACGGCTGCAAGCAAGAATCTTGTACTATAAGACCGTCCAAATGCAGTTTCATTTCGTCTTGTCTTTCCCTGCAAGAACTGGCCTGTCAATAGCTATGCATAACTTTCCAGAACGGTGTGTCCGATCAACCTGGAGCTTACTTGCTAAGGTGAACTTCTTTTACAGTCCATTCATTTCCATTGTCAGTAGGTAGTAGGTGTGAAAAATTCCTGCGTACGGTCTTGATCTTTGGTAGCGTGCAAAACTCAAGCTGGCATATTAGAGATAAGGATCACGACAAGGAAGAAAAGACAAAGTAACCTAGTACTGTACACTGATGAGTTAAGTGGTTTCCCACTTCTCAGATGCTCACTGTTCAGGCCTGCCCAACGTGCATCGATCTATAAGATGCACATGCATGTCCATGATCCGTTCACCATGGCGAGCGCATGCACTAGTCAATCGAGCTCAATATCACACAGTGTTGGAATCCATTCATCAATGGAGATCACGAGCAGCATGATGGTGAAGCCGGTGCCGCACCCGCTCGTCGGCGAGAAGGTGGCGCTGACCATCTTCGACCGCGCTGCGGCGGACGTCTTCGTCCCCACCGTGCTCGCCTACCTTGCGCCGGCGCCGTCGAACGAGGCGCTCAAGGAAGGCCTTCTCAAGGCCGTCGCGCCGTACCCCCACCTGGCAGGGCGCCTCACGGTCGACCAGCTCGGCCGGCGCTTCCTCCACGTCAACAATGAGGGCGTGCTCCTGATTGAGACCACGGTACAAGCTAACCTGGCGGACGTGCTCGTCGAAGGCCGGATGCTCACCAGACTCGACCACCTCTACCCTACAATACCACAACCAGAGGTACGGATCAATCGATGGAGGCATTGCTTTTCTCTCACGACTCACGTCACATGTGTTGAAGTATATTGCCCGCCTCTCTCCACCAATTCGTATTTTTGGATGAGTTGGTTGGAGCATAAATTCAAATAACATATATGCGCCAAGCTGTTTATACAAGAGTATACGTACAGGAGAAGATTGGGGCGGCGCTGCTGCAGATCCTGCTGAACAGGTACAAGTGCGGTGGCCTCGTGATCGGGATATGCTCCCACCACCATACTGCCGACGGTCACTCCATGAGCATGTTCTTCACCGCGTGGGCGACAGCGGTTCGAGAGGGTGAGGACTTCACCATGCCAACCCCATTCCTCAGCCGCGCGAAAACCGTCGTGCCCCGGAGCACGCCGACGCCGGTGTTCGACCACCGGTCACTGGAGTTCACGCATGGGGACGGTGCCGCATCATACGCAGTAATTCCCATGGAGAGGATAAAAAACCTCACGGTGCACTTCACGGCCGAGTTCGTCGCCGATCTCAAAGCCCGTGTGGGCGCCCGCTGCAGCACGTTCCAGTGCTTGCTCGCGCACGTCTGGAAGAAGATCACCGCGGCGCGGGGCCTCAAACCGGAGGAGTTCAGCAAGGTGAGGGTGGCCGTGAACTGCAGAGGCAGGGCCGACCCTCCCGTGCCGATGAACTTCTTTGGGAACATGGTTTTGTGGGCGTTCCCAAGGCTTCAGGTCCGGGACGTCTTGAACTCGAGCTATGGCAGCGTGGTCAATACCATCCGCGATGCCGTGGCACGCATCGACGGGGAGTATGTACAGTCCTTCGTGGACTTTGGCGGAGTGGCTGACGAGAACGGGGAGGAGCTCACCGCGACGGCGGCCCCTGCCGGCTCGATGTTCTGCCCGGACGCAGAGGTGGACAGCTGGCTAGGGTTCAACTTCCATCAGCTCGACTTTGGCACGGGGGCGCCTGCTGCTCTGCTGCCGCCGGACTTGCCCGTCGAGGGGCTCATGTTATTTGTGCCGTCACACAAGGCGAAAGGTGGCATCGACCTCTTCATGGCCGTCGCAGACGAACACCTCACCGGGTTTAAGCAGATCTGCTACTCCTTGGATTAATTGACCTAGCCATGGCATGTTCTCGAAACACGACTCTCGCCTCGCTTTATAAATAAAGTACGGACCAAATTAGACCGTAGAATGATACGAAATGGTTTGAAAGGCCTCTTACAAAGCAGATCATAGGATAACCGGATCACCCACAAGGCACATGAATACGCCCAAAATAGAACACGGGAAGATCTGAGAACAACGTCACACTACGACTTAGACACGAAATGTGCTAGGATCGGGCACGTGTCATGCGATGGCCCCCTTTGAAAGCATACAAAATTTCATGGCCAACGAAGCAACGTGCCCGCCTTTCGAAGCCGGTCAAAGGATAGACTGCACGGGGCCCATGAGTGAGAGTGTTGCCTAAAACCTAGCCTACGGATAAATCAAGGTGTGAATGAAGATATAATAAAAATATTATGGTGTGAAGTTACACTAGAAAAGAATAGGAAAACTATAAAAATATAATGGATGAAAAAATAATAGAAAAACGAAATAAGATTTCATTTTGACGAGCTGCTGCTGCATGGGGCGCATCAAGGTGTCGCTCAGAGTGGCGGCGTCGATGCGCCACGAGTCGGCCGCCGCAGCCTTGCCGAAGTTCTCCACACCCGCTAGGAGGCCGTCCACAGCCAGGAACGGAGTGAGGTCTATATTAAACCCTGAGGATGTAGAGCTCGACGCAAATGAACCCCGACGTTTAAATCCCTGAAGTCCATACCCCGACCTCACTGATCCCGGTCGTTTTTGACCTTTAGGTCATATCCAAACGGAGGATTCCTACCTGCCCTGGGAAGGACGGGATCGGGTGAGTCAGCTACCTGCACATGGGTCCCATGATCGCCTGGCTTGCTCTACAGACGCGCTCCCGCACTGAGTTCATGCGCTCCAAGACTGCCGTGAATCCGATGGGCTGTCTTCTCGCTGTGGTGATCTTCTTGTCGGGTCGTAGCTGGGCTCGGGGCAGCGGCACTGCGCGTGGGCTGGTTGCCGAACATGCATACACGACAGAGCCGATAAGGTCCGTGTCTACCTCGCCGAGCTCCGAGTGTCACTCCGCAATGCTTTTAGCAGCAAAACAGACGCACGTATGAGCTGACTCCGTAAGTAGACAGGCAGGCTGGTTGATTCTTGGTGAAGACACGTACGAGCTGGATGTATTCCTTCGGAGATACTACGTACTTACGCAAGCCATGCTGATCGATTTGATCGATATACTCTAGTCTGGACGCATGAACAAGGGACACACTGGGTGTATTCCTTCGGAGATACGTACGTGCAAGGATCGGCTGGAACTGTGGGAGGCCGGCACTGACGTGCACGCGAGCTCTAGAGCGTGGTCTCTAGCGGCGCAACTCGCCGGGAGCGCGACCTCTCCGTGGAGCTAGCGGACGGGCTCAGCATCCTCGCTTTGGACGTGGCGGCGGTGAGCACTGAGGAGATGCGAGAGGATGTACGTGCTCAGTGCTGAAGTTTATGACGCGCGGCACAGGAGTGCGTGCTCAAGACAGGTCAACACATACATGTCGTGGATGCCCGGATTCTCGTTTGACGCGACGGAACGGTACCGCAAGGCTCACACTGCCCCATCATGGTTGCACGGAGCAGCGATGGGGAGCTCGATGGTAGCCGGAGCAGCGGCGGCGGAGGGTAGCCGGAGCAGCGGGGGCGATGCAGGCTTTGAGGGCATATGCGCACCCCATCGCATGTGGCGTCATTAATTTACAATTCCACCCTCCCAGGATGCCACGTCAGCAAATCCAGTCAAAAACAGGCGTAAGGGCTATTACAACCGGGATCAGAGACGTCAGGGTATAGACTTCAGGGATTTAGACGTCGGGGTTCATTTGTGTCGCGCTCTACATCCTTAGGGTTTAAAACAGACTTCACTTCCAGAAACGGGTATGTCGGTACCTTGACAGCTGCTGCTCCGAAGTGTTCACGTCGCTCCAGCAAAGACTGAACGAACGAGGCGTTGGCCGGCGTGACGGCGACGGTGGCTTCCACGGCTGTGGCGGCGGCGGCAAGGCAGATTGCTAGGTCGGCGAAGGGCTCGATCGATGTGGCTGGTGGCGAAGAAGGGGACGCCATTTTTCATTCTCTTTTCTTGGAAGACTACTGGCTGATTCTCTGTTTAATGTGATGACTCATGACTGGTCTACTTTCGATGAAGTATGCAATTGCAAACATGAATGCATATAACAATACGAGCACCACACACTCGTCATAGCTAGTTAACTAATTGAAGTACACAGCCGATCAAAGGAACTTATTTCCCACTTACAAAAAAATATACACAATATTCGTAATGTTTCCCGTACAAAAGGAACTGATTACTTTTTAATTCAGAAGGTAAGAACATATTCAGTGCTCATTGCACACGAAAAGTGAGGCAAAGTTAAATTCATTTGTGGGTGTTGCTAAGTTGATTTTCTTAAGTCCCCGTCGATTCAAGAAAATGCAGTGTTAGTTAATTAACTTGTATTTTTCTTAATTTTTTTCAATTGAGTAAAGAAGTGCAAGTTGCACTTTTTGATACAGATGTTACACTCGGGACTTACGATCAATTGACTGAGACATTTTTTTTTCTTCAAAAAGGAGGTTTAAATCCCCGGCCTCTGCATCATTATGATGCACTCAACCATCAATTGATTGAGACATAGACGGACCTTTAATATACTGGAGCACTGAATATTAAAACGTTCACGAATAGAAAAAAAAAGTTTACAATTTTTAAAAAGTATTCCCGAATTAAGAAGCAAAAAAGAACAAAACCGAAGTAAGAACTGGCAGAAAACAAAAACACAAAATGGGGGAAAACGGCCGAAAGCTTCCTAAAATATTTTTGGACGACGTATAATTTGGACTATAAGTTCAAGAGATACTAAGGATCCAACCAAAGCAATCCCATTCCTCTGAAAAAATTCACCAAAATTCGATTATCACCACAAAAAAGTAATTGAAATAGCATTTGCAAGAGAAACCTCTTTGTTTTTTTTTTGGAACAATCATTCAACTAGCGACTTCAAAGTAACTCGGTTCCGTCGTCGGTGCTAATTGGGGTGGAATTTGAGCCGATCCGAATCCCATTCAACTCGATTCGCTAGAACTCAATCGGTTATATACTGAGCTTGCATGGCTTGACTCGTTAATATAACAAGCTGAAATCAAAGCTTGACTCGATCCGTGTACCTCGTGAGCCAGCTCATTATACCTATGAAAAACAAAGTTATTCGGGTATAAAAATGATTACTAGAGCATGTAATATATACATATTAAGCATGTATAATGTACACGAGCAGTTGTAATTTGCACATATCACAGGAAAATGTGACGCCTACAAGAGACATGAGGCCGAGAGGGGAATGAAGGGTGTTGCTGACGCTACTCCCTAGAACCAGCAGCGCACCGCATGGGATGTGTGGTTAGCAAACTCAAAATTCACATAGAACCAGCAGCGCATCAGCCATCAAGGGCGAGGTTCTTGGGAAGTTCGAGTAGGCGCTTGGGCCAGATTGTGAGATGGCTTATTTTGACCAAACTTAATGAGTTAAACGAGACTTCTTACCTTGGCTTGTTTAACTCATTTTGTAAACAATCTTAAATTAAATTTTGGCTCGACTAGTTAGTCACCCAGTTCAAGTCGATTTGAGCCTAATCACGAGTTGCTCATTCAGCTCGGGGTCGAGTGTTTTTAAACGGAGGCAAAAGATTTGCCCCAGTCATTAATTAAGAGAGAATAGAGTTTCTTACATGGCCCGTGGCCCCAAAATACGTTACACTAGGTTGTTACTCTTCCGACATGATAAACCCTAATTTTTTCGCCCCAACAATGACCCAAAGCTTCTCTTCGTTCTTTAAATTCTCGAGAAGGATCGTCGGTGGGGTGCTCTTGTGGTGGAAGACTCTTGCGTTCCTTTCGTTCCATATTGTCTATGATGCGAGCATTGTGAGTGAAGCCATAGCCTTCCTATTTGGGATGGAGCCATTGGACATGTCGACCCACCAGTCCATGATGGAGGGTTTCGGATGCCAACTCGCGATGTCCAAGTGGTGAAGTTGCAACCAATCTTTTAGCATTCCCCATAGGCGAAGGGAGAACCGGCATTTAAAGAAGATGTGGTCCACGAATTCTTGCTCACGCTTGCACATTGGGCAAAGGCCACAGTTCGGCCAACCAATCCGCTGTCTAATCCTGTGTTGCATGGCCAACCATGTGAAAAACTTGAATTTTGGTGGGGCCCAAGCCTTCCAAATCGTGTTCACCATTGGGGATCTCACAGTACCCAAGAATTGCATGTTATACGCGGCGGCCGCCAAATAGTGGCCACTAGCGGCGTGCTTCCACACAATGTCATCCTCCACATATGCATCTTGTTGGAACCCCTGGAGGATGCCCATAGGGCTACGAATTGCGTGAAGCGGTTAAGGGTAAAGTTGGCCGAATGTTTAATTTTAGAGACCCAAGCCCCGTCTTTTAGTGTTTCTCGCACCTTCCAGTTTTTTCTATCCATCACCCAAGGGGAGTCCTAAAAAGGAGTGCGGGCGTCATCACGGACGGTGATAGTAGTTGAGGCATAGAACAAGTCCAGGTCCTTCTCATCACATGTATTCCCTAATCCAACCCATGTCTTGGAGGACTCCTTGCATTCAAACCATGGCCACCGAAGACGGAGAGCCCTAGCTAATTTTTCGGTGTGTAACACGCCAAGACACCCGTATTCATATGGCCGGCGGATGGTATTCCGTTTACTTTGCATTTTGCCTCGGTGGTCTTGTCCGTTCCGCCCAAAGGAAGGCTAGCTCGATTTTTTTGATGCTCTTCAAGGTGACGGGTGGGAGGATGATGGGTGTGCTGCGGTAGATCGCAAGGGATGCAAGCACAGACTTGACTAGGGTTTGATTTCAAAAAAAAAAGACCTGACTAGGGTTTCGAGTTTTTATTCCCTACTCCAGCCGTGGGTGCTAAAATATGGAACGTTTTCAAACGGAGGGCACTATATGGCCCTAGATGTGGTAGAAGAATGCTCACTGGGCCATGGGCCCACCAGTTAGGAGATCGCCTCTGTTTTTCTATCCAGCCAGGCAGGGGCATTGCCTGAAAAAAAAAAAACACAGGCAGAGGCATGCGATGCGTGCGCCGCCGCCGACTCCAGGCAAGCAGCGGAGATCGATCGAGCGAGGTCATCCATGTCGCCGCTTCGATTCTTGGGCTCCCGCCGTAGAATCGGTGGCTAAGCCTTAGGATCTGCGAGGCTGCTCCGGCACCACTCTGTTCGTCACAACCCTAATCTCTTACTATCTGCGTGTGATTAATTGATCTCTCCTCTCTGTCTCTGCTGCAGAGGAACCTTGGTAGCGGTGTGGGTGGATCCGGCTTCGCTGGCAGGTAGCGTACCCACTGAATTTCAGCTTATATGAGTGATGTATGTAGAATGACAATTTTATTTTGGTACAGAGTAGAGCCCCTCTTTTTTTGAATATACGCGTAGAATTAAGAGCTCTTGTCTTTCCATATACAAATCCAGTGCGAACTTCATTAAGAGCTGTAGTGTACTATTAGTCAACTTTGGAAGAGACTAAGGGCTTGTGTCATGCATTCATTGTTACTTACTTTGTCACCCGAGGGACCATGCATTAATCTTGTTTCCGCTCGTTATTGCACCCCGCAAGCCGATTCATCATCGCAAAGAGGCCCTGGAGGAGGAAAGCATGGAGGGGAACGCCATGAAGAGGAGGTTCGAAGAGTGGATGACCGAGTTCGGCCGCGAGTACAAGGACAAGGAGGAGAAGGCGATGCGGTACCAGGTGTTGAAGCACACTGCCAGTTTGTTGACCAGTACAATGCAAAGGGTTCCAGGTGCACCGTCGGAACAAACGACTTCGCTGACCAGACCGAGGAAGAGAGTCGGTGCTGCGGAGGATGCGGTCCTGCTCATATGCACAAGGAGGAGGAGCTCATGCTCATCCGGCGCTGCGAGGAGGACGAGCTCATGCGGATCCGACGCTGCGTCAAGGCCTACTAGAACGAATGCAGATTTTCTGGCTTTTGTACCCGGGCATCGGTATCCTGGCGGCTCCAATGTTGCTTTAAGATCTGTGCCACACAACTAACTTACTACATGAAAATTTCTCTTTTTTGTTTCTCTCATATAGAACATGTCTTGAACTTCAAACTTTGTAGCACAACAAAGCTTTCTACCTAGAATTTGGGATGAAACTTTCAGATATTTTTGTCCAACATAAATACTAAAAATAGAATTTTCTAAATCAAACAAATCTCATTATGTATATTTTTGTAGTGCATGCCAGAAGCTGGATGAACTTTGATAATAATCTGCAAGTCAATGATTTGCTCCCTTGGACATACTTACCATGTGTTATTCCCTCGCTTGCTTACCATGGATAGGCCATCATTTGAACTTGGTTTACTTCAGTCCAAGTATTTGTACATGCCAATTCTGATTCTATATATGATGCAGTTATGAATTAGTGTTGCACGCCTCATCCTAATTATTCCGAAACCAGTAATGAATTTATTATCAATCTGCTAGCTAGAGTATTAGTATAACCAATGGATAATATCAATGATAATAGCAAATGTCTAAGGAATTATTTTTTATGTGCCATCGGATAAAACTTTTGTTGCTAAAATGGTCTTATAACCAAAAGACACCATGCCATTGCCCATTGGTGATATTTCGTTTGTGCCTTTGGGCGATGTAAGTTTGTGTGTTGTTGTTTGGGTCGTGCCTTCTTTGGCGATGTATCGGTCATGCCATCTTCGGCGTTGTACACTCTTTCTTCTTAATAAATAACATGCAACTCTTTCAAAAAAAAAAAGAGGTGATGCCATCATAAATAAATAACATTAGGTGTAAGCTACATATGTTTTTGTTATAATTCACAAATCAGCTTTCATAATTAATTGTAGAAGAATGCATGATCGCTGTTATGCAAAGACTGCAAATGCCATCATACATTAAGAGTCAATTGCAAGAAACCACCACATTTGCGGCTAGGTTTGCAGAAAACCACCAACTCGTTAATCCGTTGCAGAAAACACCGGAAAGTTTGTTAAGTCGTTGCAAAAAGTACTGATCGGATGATTTGGCCCATTTAATCATTTTCTTACAAGTGGGGCCATATTGTAAGGAATTGACTTAGCAAAAGAAATAACACATACACCCCTATCATCTTCGGCGTTGTATATTTGATTGCGATTTGATTCCTATTGTTTATGGAAGTATTATGGAAGCTATTATTTGGAAAAGGATGATATTGTTTGGAAATTTTATGGGTTCTCGAGGGGTGGGCTCTCGTTGTATATTTGATTGCGATTGCGATGCGATTTGATTCCTGTTGTTGATGGAAGCTATTCTTTTTTTTTTGAGCTGTTATGGAAGCTATTATTTGGAAAGGATCATATTGTTTGGAAATTTTATGATGCAAGGGAGGCGTGGAGAGGAAAGGATGCCATCGTTGGGTCTTCCTGGGGCTTTTTTGGGTTTTTTGGGATTGTCTCGGTTAATAAAAAAATCAGAAAAAATTGGTGGAAGTGGGATGGGATCGAGGGTGGGCTCTCGTTCGATGGGAGGGGGAGGGAACGAGCGAACGAAACAACGTACGGACTGAGACATTAGTAGATGAACTGACGAAGCCGATCAATGCACACAACATGACATTATGAGAATCTTGATCTTGACAGCTGTGACAACAAGGTAAATCAAAATCAAATCATACCAGCATGGGAGTGTAAAGAAATAGGAGATGTAACATCCGCACATAAGAGCATCTCCAACAGCCGCGCTAAAGCGCCGCGCGCAAAAAGCCTGTTAACGCGCACGCTGCGGCTGGTTTTGCGCGCCCGCCTGCGCTGGCTCCAGCAGCGGCGCTATAATGCAGCGCTTCATGCGCCCGCTCAGCGAGCAAAAAAATACAGCAGCAGCGCCGACAAACCACATGTACATTTCAAAGAGGATGAGCAAAAATGATCAAACAAACAAAATAAAAATCAATAACAAATAGTTCAAAATAAATCATTACAACTCAACCAAATAGTTTATCGTTCAGTACAACAACAAATAGTTCAAAATAATGGGCGGAAGCGCGGGCGCGCGGGGATAGGCCGGGGAAGCCTGAGACGGTCGCCGGGGTGTGCGGGCGGCGGCGGCGGCGCGGCCGGTCGGGGGTGGAAGCGCGAGAGGAAGAGCGGGCGCGAGCGCTCGAGTGTGCCGCGCGCTGTAGTGGGCGCCTGAAATACGCCACGTGGGTAAGTGTTTTTCACCGCGCCCAACCGTTTTAAGCGGCGCGCGTTTTTTTGCGCCGCTGGAGCGCTCGACACGTTTGCTGGCGCTAAAACGACCTATTTTGCGGCGCGGCGCTAGTTTAGCGCGGCTGTTGGAGATGCTCTAATTAGTCAACTTGTGCGCATCAAGGTAAATCCAGATCAAATCATACCAAATTATGTAGTATTCCGGATGGTTGGCGATCCAATCTGGGTGACGCTATTACAAAGTATGTAGTAGTATACTATAATAAGAAGAGGAGCCACTGGGCGTGATAATTCAAATAATAATTGGTCTACTACAAGAACCACTGGCCGGATTAGTTAAGGCTTTTTCCACGGGTGTGCGCCTCAAGACAACGACCAAGCAACCCAAAGCTTAGCTATACCGGGAAGCGTATCGTTGACTTGGCCTGCTACTACGTAAGGGCATCTCCAACACAACATCGACTATCAAACCGCACGTAAGACTTTGGCACCCTCGATCCACCAAAAACTAAGGCGGAACCTGTCCTTTTTACCTACTCTCTTCTTCCTTTCCACCACCGACGCTTGGACCCAGAGGAGACCCTGCCGGATGCAGAGGTGGTGGAGGATCCGAGCATCATGATCGCCTAGAAGATAAACTCGGCCACATGGCAAAGTCGTTGTGTCAAAGCGAAAGTCAGGTTCTAGGCCGCGGAGCCTCCACGCCCTCTCTGACCGTACATACACCACCATGGCCGGAACATTACAAGCCTCTGTACTACTACATCCCCAAGCAGCTCGGTAGGCCATCCCCAGCATCTACCGCCGTGCCGATCATTGTTGACCTCAACGCGGCGCCATTGCTTTTCTCTGAGTGTTCGTCGCCACCGCTTGTCCGGACGCGGACGATCGGCGTGGAGTAGATGGGTGCCAGCACGCTGTTCGCTGGTATGCCTAAAGCGGGAGAGTCGTGTACGATGACACGAACAAGGAGATCTATGAGATCATCCACGAAGACGTGACGGAGGAGGTGGATATGATGATGGGAAGGTGGGTTACTCATGACCCACCCACTCCAGCACCTACACCCAGCCGGGCACACGACAATACACCTAGTCTGACACATGTACCCAGCCTGGCACGCAGCAGTAAACCCAGCAGGGCACGGACACACAACATCATGATTGGGCTGCCGGGCAGCAAGAGGAGGAGGTGGTGGAGAATGGCGCGGATAATGATCTGGATGATTTCGGTGGTGATTCAATGAAGAGGGGTCGAAGAGAAAGCTTCAACATTCAAGAGGACGAGTTGTTGTGCGATGCATGGTTGGATAGTAGCCTCGATCCGATCCCTAGCACGGAGCAAAAGGGCACAACCTTTTGGGGCAACATTCACTCTTGGTTTCATGAACACAAGCATTTCGCGCCCTACTCCAACGCGGTCATCAGCAACCGTGAATCAAAGTCCCTCAACCATCGATGGTACACCATCCAAGAGGCCGTGTCGAAGTATCGCGACCAATTGAGGCAACTCATCGCACGGTGACCTAGTGGTGCGCAAATCACCAAGCATATGTGAGTTGTTAATATATGTACATCACTGGCCGGATATGCATCATTGTGCAGATCATTTGTAGCCGGATATGCATTGTTGTATAGATCATTTGTAGCCGGATATGCATTATTTTATAGATCATTTGTAGCCGGATATGCATAGTTTTGTAGCGGGATGTGCATAGTTGTGTAGATCATTTGTAGCCGGATATGTATGCATTTTTTTGTAGCTGGATATGTATTGTTTTCTAGCCGGACATGCATAGTTGTGTAGATCATTTGTAGCCAGATATGCATAGTTTTGTAGTCGGATATGCATTGTTTTTGTAGTTGGATATGCATTGTTGACAATACTTTGTAGGCTTCTCGTGCATGTAGTGTGTTCAAGGAGTTGTAGAAGAAAAACTTAACCATCATGCATTGTTGGTTGAAGTTTAATGGACAACCCAAGTGAAACCTATACATTGCCAAGGTCACCAAGGGCATGGAGGAAAAAACCGATAACCCAACCGACCCAACAAATGAACCGCCCAAGAAGGTTAGAAGAGGGTTTTGGTAGGATGGGCTGGAGAGGACAGAGCAGGAGGAGATCAAGGCGGCGAAGGAGGTGGAGGCGGCCAACACGGTGGTGGCGACAGATTGAGCGTGTCAGATTGACGGTCCGGTGGAGCAAAAAATCTTTTTTTTTTTGCACGAACTGCTGGACTGATATTCTTTTGTGACCGAACATGTAAAAACTAAGCATAGTAGTGTCTTTTTGGTTATGATCGGTTGATGATGGGATCCGGTGCTACTGTGATCCGGCACGCTATGGATTAGACGTATTTGAATTTCAAATTGGCTTTTACTGTCGCCAGCCCGTGGACGGATGCAGTGTTCGGTTTGGCGTTGAGCTTTAGCTTAGCTTATTGCTCTACATCATGCATACCTGTACTGTACGGTCACAATACTACGAGCAAATTAATACAATATATGCATATGTATGGATTGTATATGCGAGAATGGCGTTTTGAATCCCGGGTGAATAGCAAACAAAAGAAATTTAGTAAATGTTTTTAAAAAATTACACTTTTTGTACATATTCTTGTCAGCGTTGCAAGCATCCTTGAAAATTTTCATGCGAAAAGGAGCAGCAGTGTTCTGCCGGCAAAAAAAAAACAAATTTAGGTTGATATTTTGGGGTAACATTTGATTTTTTTTTTTTTTTTTTGCATAGGCCAAAATGTTTAATCTTTTTGCGTGACATTTGGATGTGACAAAGAACATATAGATTTTTCGTTGGAATTCTTTTGACATTTAAAAAGTATTTCGCGTGCACATTAGCGCGCTCTCCCGGAAGCACCAAAACCGTATGCATTGTACTTAAGCCTGAGAATAGTTTAGCATCCGGACTAAAGCCAGCCCAAACCAGGTGACTACATGTGCAGTATCCAAACCAACTCGATCCAACAAAATTCTGCTAGAATCCAAACCAAACCAATCTGTACTTGTTTTTCACCCAACCCAATCCAAAATTGGTTCCGTTTTTGGACTGAATCCACAGATAGAAACCATGGGCAAGTACATATATGCAGGTGCGGAGTGCCTGAAATGCATCTAAGGAGGTAGAACCTGTAGGCGGAACACCGGGGAGGGCAACACCGGGGAGGTAGAACCTATAGGCGGAGCTCTGGACATCGACGAGAAGATGGAAACCCGCAACAACGGAGACGACTTGAAAGCCGAAAGCAACGACTCAAGCCTTGGGACATTGGAGGCAACTTAAATCGGGGAGCTTCAAGGGTCGGAAAGCTGGAGGAGAGGCGAGCTGGCTGTTGGAGCTCCAGCCGGTGACGGCGACGGCCGACAGCCCAGCTCCCCCTAACCACATGGAAATGACCATAGAGGCTGGAGAACAGTTTCCATCTACGAGTTGAAACAGTTTGAGACCGATTTCTACGTGTCCAAATTGAACCACACTAATCCATAATGCCCTAAAGCCCAAACCACACCAGATTATATCAGGGGCTCACCGGCTCAGCCCATTTAAACCCATCCAAAGACGGTCTTGTAGATAAACCAAATTGAAACTGCGGTTCCAATCCAAACCATTCCCAGGTTTAATTGTGCTACGCGTGCGTCTATATTATATGCATGGTATCAAACTAGAGTATAAGTAGCAAGCAGCGCATGGCCCCTAAAATATTAGCTAGTGCCTAGCGTACGTAGCCGTTAGTATATAGAAAGTCGCCAAGCGTAGCTGTCGCTCTAAATATTAGCTAGTGCCTAGCGCAAAGAGGGTCATTCGTGTGTTTTGTGCTTTAAGTTAGCTAGAGTCAAATTGATCCATCTGATCATCGACACCTACACACCCGCTTGCATGTAAAATGCGGCTATAAATGCCACCCCAAAACAACCCAATAACATATAGAAATCAGTTCTGCAGCGCTTTGCTAGGAACCAGTGCAAAGCAACCAATGCGTGAAGCATGCATTGCATGCAAAGGTGATTTCATTGTTTGGCTTCGCGTTTATTACTGACGGACCCATTAGATTAGAGCACGTACGTACAGCAGGCAAATGGAGGCCATCTACCTCGGCGTAGCTCTCGTATTCTTGTGCATCCTGCTTCTTTCCAGGCGCACACGCAGGCGCTCGGCATCGAATGAGGCGCCGGGGCCGTGGAAGCTGCCGCTGATCGGCAGCCTGCACCACCTCACCGGGCAGCACCCCCACCAGGCGATGCGTGACCTAGCGCGACGCCACGGGCCGGTGATGCTCCTCCGGCTTGGGGAGGTGCCCACGCTGGTAGTGTCGTCCCGGGAGGCGGCCCGCGAGGTGATGAGGACCCACGACATGGCGTTCGCCACGCGGCCCCTGCGCGCCACCGTTCGCGTGCTCACCAGCGGCGGCCGGGACATTGTGTTCGCACCCTACGGCGACTACTGGCGCCAGCTTCGGAGGATCGCCGTCTTGGAGCTCTTATCACCGCGGCGCGTCCTGTCCTTCCGCGCTATCCGCGAGGAGGAGGTGGCCGCCATGCTCCACGACGTTGCCGAGGCCGCGGTGGCCACGCGCCCCGTGGAGCTCCACGAGATCCTCTCCGTGGTGGTCACCAACATCACGGTCCGCGCCGTCATGGGTGACTACCCGTTCAAGGAGCGCCACGTGTTCCTCCGCGCTCTCGACCGCTCCCAAAGACTCGCCGCAGGGTTCAACCCGCCGGACCTGTGGCCATCGTCCCGGCTTGTCGGCTGTCTCAGCGGGGCCTTGCGCCGTGCCAGAGAGTGCCGCGATACCGGGAACATTATCTTCGACTCCATCATCCGGGAGCGACTCGACAGGACGACGGAAGTTGGCGGAGGCCAGAGTAACGACCAACACATGCTGGACGTGCTCCTAAGCATGCACAAGGAGGGCAGCCTCGACATGGACGCCGTGAAAAACGTCATCTTCGTAAGTACGCTGCTTCATTGCTCTCTACTCTCTAGTCGCTTTAGTGTCTTTTCGAACTGTCTTACTCAATTAGTTATGTCAACAGATAAAGAATCAAGGAAAACAGATAAAGAATCAAGGAATCATGGACATGTTCAATCTTAATTAAAGAACCATGATAAGTACCACACATGTAAAACAAAGCAATCCGGTTCTGACATTTTTTACAACTAAAGTTGAAATTCGAAAAGAAAAAGAAAAACTCAAAAACAAAACTGAAACTTTCTATTCGAAAAGATGGTCAAATAAGAGCTTTGCCACATTTACTTATTCCACAGGAGCGTTAGGTAATGACTTGATAATTTTAAATTGGAGATTAGTGGGGGTGTGGGCCCATCCTGAAATTCATTTTTAGGGGGAGGGGTGTTTGATTTAGTGGAAGGAAAGTTTTGAAGGGTACGTAAAGGGATCTGTAGATGTAGCAACACAAAATAAAATGGGAAAAATCCTGTGCAGCTTTAGTCTCACAATACTCTCTCCACAATCAATGTTTCGTGCATGCAAGACATATTCAGCGCAGGCAGCGAGACAACGGTCCTAGAGTGGGCGATCGCAGAGCTCATGAAAAACCCAAAGGTGATGCAAAAGGCGACGGCTGAGATCCGGGGATCCTTCGAGGCACGCGGCACCGTAGCGGAGCACGCCCTCGGCGAGCTCTCTTACTTTCACTTGGTCATCCGGGAGACGCTGCGTCTACACACGCCCACACCACTGCTCCTCCCGCGGGAGTGTCGGGAGCCATGCCAGGTGCTCGGGTACGACGTGCCTCGAGGAACACAAGTCCTCGTCAATGCATGGGCGCTGGGACGCGATGAACATTATTGGACTCATGCAGAAGAGTTCAGGCCGGAGCGATTCGAGGGCGAGGGCGAGGCGGCCACCGTGGACTTTAGGGGTAACGACTTCTCCTTCCTACCGTTTGGCTCCGGCCGAAGAATGTGCCCTGGGATGGCTTTCGGCCTCGCCAACGTCGAGCTCCCTCTTGCGAGCCTGCTGTTCCACTTCGACTGGGAGGGTCCAAGTCCAGACGACTTCGACATGACCGAGGTGTTTGGCATTACCGCGCGGAGGAAGGCTGACCTCCAATTGCGCCCTGTCCTCCGGGTGCCGGTTCCTAGAGTCTAATGCATAGATCTGTTCGACATGGCAGGAGTGCGTTGCACCTGCATGCGCTTGAATAAATAAATATCCTCAAAATAAGAATGACCATCGCATAATTGTACCTTATATATATAGTAATAAAGAGAGGAAGATTTCTACCTCCGTTGTGCGTCTATCCCTAAATTTGACATAAATTACCACCCAATGTCACCCGTAAGTGAAGAAAAAACAGTTCACTGGTAGAAACGATTAAAAATGGAGCCCCCTGCCGGCCCTTCCCAGGATCCACCACGCCCGCATGACCCTAGGGCCACCGGAGATGAGGCGGGCCTGCGGCGGCGCCGACGAGAGATAGGAACCCTAGCTTTTGTTTCGGAGGAGGAGGCGGCGGCTGCTCGCGCGTCACACAACTTTTGTGTTTAGTGAATGAGTTCCCAATCTGCGTGGCAAGACCTCCTGCGCCAAGATACGTGCATGTGATCCAACGATATGCAGAGTGTTCATTGGAAATTGCTATAAATCTGATGTTCGTCCAATATCATTTCCTATGCTATAACATCATGTCCCAACTAAAAAAGAATTATGTCTGAGGCACATCTCTTCCTAATTTGTCTCAAAACAACGATGGTAGAATTGGAAACTAGATCAAATGTTTGGGCTATAAACAATGGGCCAGATTTTGGATCTGGGCTTTTCAGCATCTGGGTTTAACGTTGGCCTAGACACACAATCAATTTAGGGAGACCTCCTCACTGGTGCCTTATGCGCTAGTAGACCAAACCAGCGCCCACTCGCCTGCGTATGTGGGCCGGCCCAAGAACAAGCCGAAGAGAGAGATCGCTCCCGACGAGCGCTTTCCTAGCTCCCTGATCGATCGTTTGTGGTTGACCGGTCAACCCTTGAGGGGTCAACCATTGAGCATTAACTTTTTGAGAAAAAAAATCAATGATTCAGAAAAAAAGAATTCATATTAAAAAATCACATATTACGAAAAGTTCATCAAAATTCTGAAAAACTTCAAAAAAATTGAAAACAAATCATTGGCTTTGAAAAAAGGTTCACCAGTTATTAAGAAAGTTCAGAAAAAAATGAAAAAAGGTTCACCGATTTTGAAAAATACTTCATCAAATTTGAAAAAAAATTCATGAAACCCAAAAATAGTTCACAAATTTGAAAAAAGTTCATTGATTTTGGAAAAAAGTTCATCAAATCCGAAAATAGTTCACAAATTTGAAAATAGTTCATCAATTGTGGAAAAAAGTTCATGATTTGAAAAAAGTTCACCGATTTTGAAAAAAAAGTTCATCAAATTTGAAAAAAGTTCGTCAAATTTGAAAAATTTCATCAAAATCGAAAAAGTTCACAAATTGAAAATTTGTTCATCAATTTTCAAGAAAAATTCATTTAATTTGAAAAGTTCATCAATTTCCAAAATAGTTCACCGAATTTGATAAAATTTCAACAAAATTTTAGATAGTTCACAAATTTGAAAGAAATATCATCAAATTTGAAAATGAGGAAAAATAAAACAAAAGAATCGTAAATAAAAACGAAAAATGAAAAGGAACAATAAAAAAAAGGAGAAGAGATAAAAAGAAAAAGAAAAGGGGAAGGGAAAAAAAGGAAAGAAATAGGAAAAGAAAAAACCAATTTGGGACACGATTAACAACGCTAAGGGCGTCTTTGGTTGCGGTTTGATACAGTACTTGCATTGCATGTCCATCTCCAGCCAGCCTGGTTGCTGAAAAAAATAGCCTGTTTGGTTGCAGATGCAACCTGTTTGGTTGCGTGCATCGCATCGAGAGGCACTTACCCCCCCTGTTGTTTGGTTGCCCGCATTTGTGCTTAGGGTGTGAGCAGATGCAAACTTCAGCTGTTAAGTTGCAAACAACGTTTGTGTTCTGCTCACCCCATTCAAATATGGTGGCCTTACCACCACATATGATCAGCACAACAGCAACATCACAACAGCAAGATCAAACAAAGCAAGCAATGTAATGACAGCAAACTTAACACAACAAACTACTAAACTAGATAGCATAAGTCTAGATTAAGAGCAGGGGCATCCTCCTTCCCTGCTGTGCCAGGGTACTGCTCCTGGCCAAAATATGAACAAGTTCCCAACACAAGTCTCGCCACACACCCTAAAAGTTCTCCACTAACACCTTACTTAACTTAACTACATAGCCTGCTCGATGCCACCAAGGCAGTTGTGCCTGCTGCAACGATACCTGCACATCACCGACGAGTCACGATTGTAGATCTAAACCTTCAGTCCGAGTCCTGAGATGCGCACAACGACGAGGTCACCGGGGACAATGCGGTGGCGGAGGCAGAAGTAGTTCCACCCCCGGCCAAGCACCATGTGGCCCTAGAAGTTCTGGACCTGCACCCAGAACACGCACCACTTGTTGGCTGAGAGCCTGACCATGCGCAGGAGTCGCTTGATGACCAGCCAGGTGTTCATCACCTTCACGAACTTGGGAGGGACGACGAGCATGGCGAGGTCCTCGTTGTCCTTGATCTGCTAGTAGAATCTCATCGGCTCCCTGGCTCCCTCCTCGTGGCCCTGCCTCGGAGATCGCCCCTTGAACGAGGCACGCTCATGAAGGCGATCCTGCCATGCAGGTCCACCATCCTGAGCCACCTGTTCGTGGGGATGAAATCCTCGGCGCGCTCAGCTCCGGCCACCACCTGAGCTCCTCCACCCGCCACATCCCAGTCAGTTTTCAGTATCTTGTCAGGCAACATGACAAGTATTAGTATCAAACAAAGCAAGCAAGCAAACAAGCAAGCAAGCAAGCAAGCAAGCAAATGCCACTGATCAGTGCTACTGATCAGTGGACTTGCCCAACAGCAAGTGCCACTGATCAGTGGCATTTGCCCAACAGCAAGTGGCACTGATTAGTGGCATTTGCCCAACAGCAAGTGCCACTAATCAGTGGCATATGCAACAGCAAGTGCCACTGATCAATGGCATTTGCCAACAGCAAGTGCCACTAATCAGTGGCATGTGCTCATGGCCAAATGGCAATGATCAGTGGCACTTGGTGTTGGGCAAGAGCACTAATCTACTTGCTGTAGTGCAAATGGCACTGATCAATGACACTGATCAGTGACTTGCCCAATAGCAAGTGCCATTGATATGTGGCATTTTGCCCAGCAGCAAGTGCCATTGATATGTGGCATTTTGCCCAGCAGCAAGTGGCATTGATAAGTGGCATTTGCCTAGGGGCAAATGCCACTTGTTGTTGGGCAAGTCACTGATCAGCGGCATCTTCTTTGCTGCAACTCACACTGATCACTATCCTAAACAAGGAAACATCTAAAAGTAGCAACAGCAAGTGCCAATAGCACCCATGTGCAGCCATGCATATTTGGGACCATCCTAAAATGGTCCTACTACATGCACGTATAACATCCACTGATGGCACAAACCCTAGCTTCAACATGCAACATGAAACAAGGACATGATCCTAACATGAACATGCCACCAGTCAACATGATTCTAGCATTCATCACTCAACATGAACATGCCATCAGTATAACATTCATCAGTCAACATGAACATGATTCTAGCATGAACACAGCTACTAGCATGTAGCACAAATCTTAGGACACACAAGCAGTAGCACAAGAAAATTATCCTAGCACACACACCGTACAAAACAAGAACAAATCAGTCTGATTGGATTCGATTGGGATCACATCCAATCGGATCTGCTAGAATCTATCAATCCTAGCACATGCCTAAGAAATTAACCGCTAATCTACATCTTGGAGCAAGCTTTGAGGGGGTTTGACTCACCGGAGCACGTGCAGCCGCGACGAACTGAGGCGGGGTGAAAACCCCGAAGGGAGTGTACAACTGGGGTGCAGCCCAAATTTTTGCGGGAAGGATAGAGGTGACGGTGCGGAGGACGAGCCGGCCCCTGCAACGGCCTGCGGCATCGGCCCGTGCAGAACGCCACGCCGGAGGTCGAGAAGGACGGCTCGCCGACATGAGAAAACCCTTGGACGGGGGTCAAGAAAACCCCCGAGCCCACTAGTGTCCCAAGAAGGGGCGGCGCCGAGCCCAGGACCACGAGGTCTGGAATCGGCGGCAGAGCAGGAGCGGCCGGCACAGCATTGGTCGGCGCTCGTGGAGGCCGGCAAAAATGGGGATGGCGCCGCAGCAGCCGATGCCGTGTCGTGGCCGAGTTCGAGCCCGCCAGCCGCCGCCTCTGGATCTTGGAGATGCGCTGGTCGACCGGGGTCAGAGGGCGGCGCAGCGGTGGGCGTGGCGGAGCCATCGGAGCAGAGGAGAGGAGAGGGAGGGGCGGTGGGGGAGAGAGAGGAAGCGGTGGGAACAGTGCGCCTGGGCGGTGACAAGAGAGTGGGGGGCGAGTAATGAGACGTCGCCTCCGTCTCCCGCGCTGCCCGAGGCGTGCAACTGCCCCGCACGCGCGGCCGCGCCCGGCCAGACTGGCATTTCCTATTTGGTGCCACAGGCACTAGTTAACGTGCATTTTGCTAACTAGCGCCTGTGGCGACCGTAAATGGGCCGGCCCATCTAGGCACCGGTTGACGATTTTTTTTTTTTGAAAAATTCTGTGAACTTTTTTGAGATTGATGAACTTTTTTGAATATTGACGAACTTTTTCGAAATTAAATGAACATTTTGTCTTGAAAATGGATGAACTTTTTTGATTTATGAACTTTTTTTCAGTTCCATGAACTTTTTCTTAAAATACATGAACTTTTTTTCAAATTCTATGAACTTTTTGCAAATTTAATGAACCTTTTCTAAATTGGATGAACTATTTTTTTTCAATTTGAATGAACTTTGTTTCCAATTGATTAACTTTTTTAAAATTTATGAACCTTTTTTAAAGATTTTTTCAAATGGATGAACTTTTTTTCTTTAAATCTGTAAACATTTCTTCTTTTCATATTTTTATTTTCGTAAAAAAATTAAAAAAAAACTTGGGTCCGCATGCTAGTGGGCCGGCCCATTCTAGCAGCGCTGCAGGCGCCGGATCATTAACGGGCGCCTGCAGCGCTGTATAGGAGCTCCCGGCCAGGCTCGCGAGAAACTGCCGATTTGGCAGTCTCCGCCGGGCCAGGCTGCGGGCTGCTTTGAGGTTTGTGCGGGCCTCAAACCGCATGCAGCCCAGCCAACCAAACAGTCCGCGCACATCCCGCGCGGGCCTGGTTGGGCTACACGCGGGCAACCAAACACGCCCTAATAGATAGAAAGTTGCACGAAGCGGTGCCGTAGCGTAGTAGTTACTACCCCTTGTATCTAACCAGTAATAGTTGGGACGGTCTGATTAGACTAGTCACAGTGGGAGTAACTTCAGCAGTAACATCGAGTCCAACTCAGCAAATTTGCTTATGTGGCAATGAGTTAATGAGGAGAGAGATAGTTATAGTAACTTAGCTAGTTACTGTAACATCACATGCCCTAATACAATATGAGTCTATAACCTAATAAATGAAGCATTGCATGTTACCACACTTATGTTACTACCCACTATGAAGGTAGTAATAAAGTCTAGGGATATGTGTATGTTACTAGTGTATGTTACTCACCATTGTGGCTAGTGTTAGCGATCAAAGGTTGCGCCGAATAGGATTTGGTCAATTTAGGCTCTTACTTTTTTTAATAGCAAATTTAGGCTCTTACTGGATTGAAGAGCTAAGTGGTAAAACTAAGGCCCATGAAACCTTTATCCATCTCTTGCCCACGAAGGCGACGGCGATGGCCTCGCCGAAGCTCGCCACCGGCGACGACAGCTACGACTACCACCTCCCCTCGCTCCCCGCCGCGGCCGCAGATCCCGCCTCCGAGGCCAACCTCCTGCAGTCCGTAAGCGAGCGCATCTCCCTCCAATACCCCCTTCTTCTTCCCTGAGCAGTGTTGGAGAACCAAGGAGGGCAAGGGGCGCAACGGCGAGATGGCGGCGCGGGCGCTCCCGGTGACGAGCAGGATATTCCAGCGCCGCGCCCACGCCCCCACGGCCTCCACCGGCGTGCTGCTTCTGGTAAGGCCTTCACCAAATCACATATACTGTAGTTACATTTCGATGGATAATTGTACTAATAATGTTCACTATGGTCGTTGTTGTTAGCATACAGAGTGTGAGTGTGCGTGTGCATGGTCACCGCGCCTGTACGTGGCCTAGGTAGTGCGTGAGTGGATTTGTGTTCGTGCAAGTAGTGGCACACGATCTGGCCTCTGTGGCGTCCTGTAACTGTATATATACACCCTCAGATGGCTAATGCAAAGTGTGTTGAACCTAATTCCTGCTTTCATGGTATCAGACGCTTAGGAGCCTCATCCTCTCGCGCAACCAACCACCTTCCGCTGCCATGGATGGGTTCGACAACCACTCCCCTCCCCCCTCCCGCGACAGCGATCTCCCTGATGACGACGGCCACCCTGCCGCCGTTCCTCCGCCTCCGGTCACGGCTCCGGCTGCACTCCATCTTGCGCCAGCCGCTCCCGTCGGCGTTGCTCCCCTTCCGTCTGCCTCTGTTCTTCCCACCGTGGACATCCGGCGCCATGTCCCGATCATCCTCGACCTCCACACCGGCAACTATGCTCAGTGGCGCCGTCACTTTGACGCTGTCCTTGGCATGTTCGGGCTTCGCGACCACGTTTCTGCGACAGCTCTTCCACACCCGACGACCCCGAGTGGCTCATGGCGGATCACGCGGTGGTTCATTGGCTCTACTCCACCATCGCCCTGGAGCTGCTCGATGCGGTGATGCAGCCCGAGGACTCCGCACTCTTGCAGTCAAGCTAGCTTTTGGTAACCCCAAAGTCACCCTCCGACACCTACGTTTACGAATCCTCATGGTCTAAGTACATAAGTAATGGCTAATACTTTACACGAAAATAACGACAACATATTGACGATGTTATCTTAGAGTATTTCCTATATATATATGTTAGGTCCATTCAACATATCGTTACTCTAACAATGTGTTCTCATTATATCAACATCCTCGTTACATTAACAATGCTCATGGTTAAGAAAACATGACTATTCTCATGGAAAAAAAAGGAACATGATTTTTACCAGTACATGAGCA